>JANEHU010002299.1:0-46293 GCA_027563435.1 Nasonovia ribisnigri | reverse complement strand
GGACAGTAAAAGTGCTTCGATTTTCTTCAATACTACCTTTTCTGATAGGAAAGTGAATCTAGTTGGTACTTTGGGGGGTCAAAAGTAAACATTTTCAGTAGTTTTCAAAAGTACCGTGAAAAACAAATGGAAAATTAAGGAAAAAACGGAAATTTTTACGCAACATTGATTTTCGATAAAATCGATTTTGGTTTTTGGTGTAAGTCTAAAAAAAATGACGGTAAATACATGAAATTTTTACTGAATGTTTATATAAGCAGTTTCTATATACCATACCGATTTCAAAATATTTTGACTTATTTTGAGCTGTTTACAGACATTTTAAATTTCCAATCTTTTTGGGTTTTTTTTTTTTAAAAATCAATAACATTTTATTTATTCGTTAAAAATTCTTGAAAATGTAATAGAATGCTCCTAATATATTGTTTCAAAGGCACATGAAAAATATTAAAAATCTGTAGTCACAATTTTTTTTCTAAGCATTTAAAGTTGAAATTTTGACAAAATACGTAAAAATGACGAAAATTTGCAAATTATTTAGAGTTAGAAATTCATAAAAATTTTTCTTTTTAAATCTAAGGTTTTAAATTTTAACACAAGATTTAACGTAAGTTTTTCTACTTTTATCAAAAATAAAATATCTAAAAGCAATTAAAAATACATTTTTATGAGTGTTTTAAGTTCATAATTTTACAATATAGGATATTCACTCGATTTCTCATGTAGCGTTTTTCTTATTTGGCTGTAATTCAAAAACGAATAATTGTAGATGCATGAAAAATTCACTAAATGTTTATATTCTCATTATCTATACACCATTCAATTTTGAAAATATTTTGATTTGTTTTGAGCTGTTTACAGACATTTTTAGTTTTCAATTTTTTTAGTTTTTTTTTTTATAATTGTCAATAAAATTTTATTTGGTGGGCCAAAAAGTCTGAAAATTTAATACAAGCTTTTTTATATATTGTTACAATATCAGTTGAAAAAATTTAAAAATACATATGCACGATTTTTTTTTATAAGCATTTAAAGTTCGAATTTTGACAAAATTTGTCAAAATCTCGAAAATTATAAATCATTGTAATTAAAAAATTATAAAATGTTCAGTTTTTATAACTAAGTGTTGAAAATTTAAAACAAAAATTCTCATAAATAAATCATACTGTAACCAAAAAATCTAAAAAATATATCAACACATTTATTTTTTACAGACATTTTAATTTCAAATTTAGACAAAATTTCATATTTAAACCAAGAATAATGATTTTAGTTATTTTGATATAATTTAAAAATATTATTTGTTGGTATATGAAACTTTTAGAATATATTGTTATATTTTATATACACGCAATGGCATTTTAAAATATAATTTTTTTGAGAAAAATGATAAATACTAATGCCTATAATACTAAAATTAATTACTTTATTCACAATAATATCATCAAATACATTTAGACTTAGTAAGATATTATAGACTGACTGACCGTCTTCGCTCAGAATCGTTTTTCTTATTCAATGATATTATATCATTGGATAAAATCTAACACAATCCATTACAGTGACTCACTTGTAACCTACTGTACAGCAGAGCGACATACACTTACCCGCCCTTTTTTTTACTTGTACAGAAAAAATAACATATTCTCAGTTGAACACAATAAGGTGGCTCCCAACCCCTGCCAGATCATTTATTCTTATTGCAGTGAGAGTCATCATAATGACATCCGCTGAAACAGGTTTTTGTTAAAATTCGTGTAAAACGTTTTTCAGCCTGAGACTATCCTCACATTCTATATAATATTTTAAAATACAACCCGTAGAGGTGTGCCCCATACGTTGCGGTATGTTAAATGGAATCATTATTTATGGCTTACGTGTATTACGTATTTCTCGAGAAGAGTTTTGTGTTTGAAAACTAAAATAACACCCTTATTATAAATTATAATATAATGTAAATAAATTGTTTTTAATTCTTGATTACAGTTCATACTTTACATTTATAGCTATAATTGTATAATGCTTTTTTTATTATTATGCGATGCGTATAATATTCGTTTACTAGGTACGTTTACATTATTTTGTTCATAATGGAAATTAATATTTAGTGCCCGTAGTAATAGTAAACAATCAAGAAAAGTGACGTATACTGCAAGTATCGATTACCTAATTAGAACTCTCAATAGTATATACCTATTAAACTCTTAAATATTTTATTGAAAAATAATAATTGAAAAATTAAATAAAACAATTTATTTATAATATACACACGTATAATCAAAACAATTTTGTCCATTTACATAATATATTATTGTAGTGAATGTAAAATCAAAATAACATGGGTCAAAAAAGGGTAATCCTTATTATCTGACATATTATAGTATTATACCCCAATGTTGCAGACGTTTCTCTATTTATTATATATTAATATTATAACATCGTACACTTCGACATCACATTTAAAGAAGTTTTTTTTTTTTGATTAGGTACGTAAATAGACAATAATATAAATAATAATCATCCAAATAATGTTACACCGTAAAAAATACTTATCAAAAGTTCATAAGTCACTGGATAGTGCCTACACAATTTGAAATATATTATAGGCCACTGGGATTATCGGACGATAACATTTATTTCTATAATTTTATAGCCAGATTGCTTCGACGGTAATATCATACTTTTAATGTTACATTTTTATCGTATCAGACCAAATTTCATGTATTATGAACCATGTCTATGCGGTTCACCCGACTCCGATATCGATATCGGCATCCGATAATATTATTATCATTGTGTGTGCGCAACGACGGGCTCCACTATCGTATTCGAAGTTATTTCGTCAATTTATAATGTAAAATATTATTATGATTATTGTTACACAAATAAGTATTATAGCTACGTAACTGTGACCATATCGGTTCAAAATATTATAATACAGAGACGGGCAAATGCGTGACGTTAGGGGAGTAGCATGTATAGGAACTAAGCGTATACACGAGGGCAATGTTGTATTGTCATACATTTTGGTTACAGGTGAGAGGTGTATACCTACCTACCTATTATAATATTTTATTCATCATTATACACTATACTGTATATAAGTATAATACAACAATTTTGTGTTTATTGATAATTTTTACTTCAATATATATAATAGAAAAAGGCTTTTATTTTTGTTTCATTTTTTTTTTTTTTGGGGGGGGGAGGGGTGCACAAGTACCTTGTGCCAATAAAACATTGTTTTATTTATTGAAGTCAATAAGTTATTATTAAACTGATTTTATTAATTATTAATCAGGTACCTAGTAAAATTAAAATAAAAGTATTTTTGATGTAGGTACCTATTATTATGCTATACCACAAATGCTATTTGAATATGTGGTTTTCGATCGAGTTTTCGACCATCAAAATCTTATCACTTAGTGGTTAACTATATTCCGTGAAAAAAACAGTGACGTATACGGCTAACAATAAATTGATTAGCGGCTGCCGCAATTATTATGACTAACTGGTGACATGATAAATAATACAACATAAAAATTATAGCGTAATATTCTTGGTACTCAGTTATCCAATATAAATTCTACATATTATCTTGCACTAAAACGTTCCAACTCTCTTTTTACATTATATACATTTCGTTTTATAAGAATTAAGCTTTGTACAATTTAAAAATGACAAAAAAAAATATAAAGGGAAGCCTGTGACTTTTGTACAGAAGGAAGCGTTATTAGCAAATCACAATACAAAAAAATTTTATTAAAAAATTGTTAAATAATAGATTCTCTTAAATCTAAATTCCAGTAAGATTTAATATTATTGTTATCACGAGGTATACGCGAAGGAAACAAATAAAGAAGACCATCGAAACCATAAGGTTTTCGATTCCAATAAATACTATTTAAAACGAAAAACGAATATAACGATCAAATCTGATTGAAAACTGTTTGAGAATACGGATTTTAGAATCAATCAAAAATTAGTATGCATCCCTGGTTTTTTTCGATATGTATACTCCATGCTAATCTAACGTTTTCCTTCCATTTTAATAGACTTAAGCACTATTATGACCATGATCTAATTTTTATCAATGTAAAATTGTTGATAATGTTTGTTTGCAAATAAAAATGAAAAAAAAAATTAAATTTTGCTAAAAAATTATTTAAGAAGGTAATACGAATTTTTTACAAAATATATACAATGCAAACAAAAACTAATTGACAATGCTAAACATCAAATATTAAAAGTACCACAAAGGTTATACAAATATGACTTAAAAATCGTTGTGCTGGTAAATATTTTTTAAGACATAAATTGTACAAAATCTTATCTACTAATTTTTTTCATCAGGTACCTATTAATTTTTTTATACGTAACACGAAGTTAATTTTTCAACTTTTTATGAATAATAGGTAGTTGTAAGTATTCAAAGTTGTATAAAATAACATTTAATATATCATTGATTATAAACGTCATTGGGTATAACATTTATAATTAAAATTATATATTTACGTCTATATTGTTTAAATTAAATAATCAATAATATAAAAACAAAAAAAAAAATTTTGGATATAAAGATCAAAGACCAAAAGTTAAAACGACTAGCGAATGTAAATTATGCCCACAGAGGTAACACAAAATAAATAGTAGCTAAATTTCACCTGCAATAGAAGGAACCGAAGCGAAATATTTCAACAGATGGAAAAATTGTTGACCCGTATTATAAAAAAAATATATTACAAAGGATCAAAATATATTCTCCTATTAGGTATATTATTTTTTATTTTATAATATATAAATCCCCTAATATCATAAAAATTAAATAAATTAGTAGGTAGGTGTATCCACTTTTATTAATAAATTAAAAAAGTGTTAAATGTTGTCATTTTTTATTAAATTTTTAATTTTAAACAAATTGAAAAACCATTTTGGGTGTTCGTGTAATGTCAATTAAATCAATAAGGAAATATTATTTAACAATAATAATAAAAAGGGGGTCAAGTGGATCTCGCTCTGCTGTACAGTAGGTTACAAGTAGATCACTGTATAATGGATGGTATTAAATTTGAATTCAATGATATAATGTAATCATTGTATATGAAAAACGATTCTGAGCAGAGACGGTATATGTCAGTCAGGATATTTGAAATTATATTGATATTGTTATTTTACGGTAGCTGCTAAGTTGAATTAATATTATTCATATTATTTAATTATCAACATAAAATTATCAGTGATGCTAGAAAAATATTATAATATATACTTTTAAAAACTTAAATTGATTTTAATACGTAATTTCGTCCAAATTTGAACTTAAAATGTCTGTAAAAAATAACTGTGTTTATATATTTTTTAGATTTTTTGTTTACAGTATGTATAATTTATTAGAATCTATGTTTTAAATTTTCATTCCTTAGTTATAAAAAATGACCATTTTATAATTGTTTAATTACAATGATTGATAATTTTCAAGAATTTGATGAATTTTGCCAAAATTCGAACTTTAAATGCTTATAAAAAAAATGTGTGCATATGTATTTTTAGTATTTTTCAATTGCTATTGTATCAATATATCAGGAGGCTTGTATTAAATTTTCATTATTTTTGGCCCAACAAATAAAAATTTATTGGTATTTATATAAAAAAAAAACTAAAAAAATTGAAAATTGAAATGGTCCGTAAAAAGCTCAAAAACAGTCAAAATATATTCAAAATTATATGGTGTATAGAAAATGCTAATATAAACATTCAGTGAAATTTTCATGCATCTACAGTTATTCGTTTTTGAATTGCAACAAAATAAGAAAATCGCTACATAAGAAATTGAGTGAATATCTAATCTTGTAAACATTTGAACTTAAAATGCTCATAAAAGTTTATTTTCACTTGCTTATAAACATTTTTATATTGATAAAATTAGGCAAACTTATGAGGAATCTTGTATTACATTTTCAAACCTTAGATTTAAAAAGAAACATTTTTATGAATTTCTAACTCAAAATAAATTGCACAATTTCGTGATTTTTACGTATTTTGTCAAAATTTGAACTATGATTACCTATAAAAAAAAAAATTGTGACTACGGATTTTTAATATTTTTCATCTGCCTTTGAAACTATATATTAAAAGCCTACTATTAAATTTCCAAGATTTTTTACCCAACAAATAAAATTTTATTGACACTCGCATGTGTTTTCTCCGTATCAGAAATGTACAGCATAGCAACAATTGTTTTGCACGGAACAACTTAACTATTTCCATATAGTAGAAATTACAAAATTCTTAAACGCATAGGAAAGAATTTTATCTGTGTCATAATGTTTTTATTTTTTGATAGCATATGCACAAACTAATAATTTTTAATAATTAAACGAAAGAAAGCCGTATTTTCTCAAGCTGATAACTTTAAATGTAATAAATACGTAATCTAAATAAATTCTCCCCTATACGTTGTGGAATTTTGGTGATTCTAAAACAAATATAGATGGCGTATAATTATCCCGCCCAGTATAGTTTATGCTACGTTGTACTTTTGTAAGACGGAGACAACTCGTCATGCGGGTGGTAGTGACGACCTCTTGAAAGTTAAAATCAACGCATTAGGTGCCTACATAAATTAAACTAAAAATATGACTTATTTTAATTGTTAATTAATTTATTGTTGAAATGTTGAATATATCGGATCCCTCACTGACATTTCAGCGAACAAAAATACAGCGCATGTACTATTACGACGTTTACGCGAAACACGATTATATTAAAATATAATATATAATAAATCATATCATGTAATAATTCGTGTTAAAAATATTATTATTGCTAAGTACACATTATAATTTATACCTGACGTAATACAAATTGTATTATAAAATAAATCACTGAAAATACACCCTAGTGCAAAAATAGTGAAGACGTTAAAAGAGCAGAAAACCCACTATTCCAACCTTATAATGTTGTTATTATTAATAGGTATAAGGATATAATAGTTTATATTTATTTTAATTTATATACATTTTACCAGTTACCTTTACCTATAAGGTGTATACATGCATAATATATTGTAGTAACTGATTATTTATTAACAAATAAAGTCACACGTCTTTTTAAATAAATCTGTACAAAGTACCTACGATAAAATATTGTTATTACATATAACTACACTACTCATCAATAATGAGTTATTAACAATGCATGAAGACAAACACACGACGTAACGGTAAATGTGCGAATCACACGAGTTTACAATTTGGTATATATATGGAATAGTATCAAAAGTATGATTTTCATGCGACATGAAACACGGTGGAGCTGATGTACAGGTGGCTTAATCATAGATCTCATAAACATGGATAGGTCATTCATAATATTGAGGCTTATGTGTTTATTCGGTCCTAAGCTGATAAGAATTTGAGGAATCTAGGAAAAAAATCCTCGGAAAAAAATGTTCTTATAATTTTAAAATAAATCTATTAAAATACTTTTTTTAATTTGAATACTATTTTAAATACTTTTTTTTTAACTCGTAAAATAGTGTATGAACAAATTTTTCTACAAAAATTCGGGCACATTATGTTAAATGTTTAAGAATTAGTTTTCTCTTTCAATCAAATATGATTAACTCACGTTTATTTTCAACCATTCCAAAACTAACAAATATTAGCAGGGTTAAAAATATATTTTAATAATATTCGAATATATATACCTACACAGAATGTATTTTTTAAAATGTAAAAAGTATTCCGAGTACAAAATAAAAGTGTTTTTTACAAGGTTGTTGGTGTAATGGTGTACATTGTCGTTAGTTAAGTAAGTTTAGTAGAAGTAAAAATTAGGTAAGTAAACGAAATAAAACAATTTTATGATTAATGTTGAACCTTACTTAGAAGAAATTACAAACACGCCCCAAAAAAATGTAATAGCTATAAAAATAACTATATAATAATAATTAGTAATTATTCTATTTAACAAAGCGAGTAGCCATATTTCGACCAAATTCGAGCACATATTATTCAACAAATAAAAATATATAATACGTAACAATTTATGTAAAACCAATGTATTGTATATATTAAAATAAATTTACCATTTTTATCAGCAGTCATTATGTTTGTTGATTTCCATTGGATTTTCAATTTGATTAGATGTTTTTTTAAATAGCTAGACGTTTGTAAAAATCTTCGAACATCTCCATCTAATAAAAAAACGTAAAAACTTTTTCATATATTTACGCATAATCATTAAAACACATATCTTATTATTTCCATGGAATTTAATTATTTCCACAATTCGCACTGTCACACAGATCAAAATTACTCAAGAGACAATATAATATAATAAGTAATAACTAATAACGTGTGGTCTAACATAGTGTAACAAATATGTGATAATAATCAATTTTCTCGTTTGTATTTTCCCAATTCCACAACAATTTATTGTTCTATAGGTACCTATACGATGTACCTATATCTGTGAAGTGGTAAGCAATAGGTGGCCCGCGGAAGGGTAATATTTTACTTTAATGCTGATGGTCATTCGTCACCGTGGAGACTCAAAATAACTTTCTAAAAAAAAAAAAAATTTTTCTTTCCATTTGTTTTTCAAATCATCCGGACACACTATTTTATAAACAAATTGCCGACCTCTGGTCAATACAATGATAGTAGGTAGTGCGTTAAATTTTTTCAGACATTCATATTTAAATTATCCGCGAGCGGACTCAGTTAATGTTAACTGACTAATTGGGTATAATATATATTGAAATTATCTATACGAACATAGTTATTTATTTTTTATCAATATCAAAATTATTAATTATTTTTTCCAACAACTGCTGCAAGCCCAAGAAATTTTGTTCCGACCATCTATAATTTTATTATTTACTGTCTATCGTATTTTTCTTACGATTTGAAAACATCGATAACGTCTTTATCTGTCTACAAGATTAACGCGACCTGGACTCAAAACTTGGCGGTTTGTACTATAGTAACAACTAATTGGTTACTATCGGTTTTACATCGTAATAGCGTTTATTATGTCCATGTTTTTGTATTCACATGAATTGATAAAACATTTTAGGAACATTATCGTGGTTAAAATGCATTTTTTATTTACGTATTATAATATAGGTATCTTCTCTCCTTTAAATAAAATAATAAAGGGTACTTGTTTGTTATCGCCCCGCCAGTACACCGTATAAAATTTATCGCCCCGCCACTCTTATCGCCCCTCCAGTACATCGCAAATAAAAAAAATATTTCAATGTATAATATTATTTTATTTTATTTTAATAGTTTTAAATATATAAATGTATAGTATAAAATTTAAATTCAAAAATGTATAAAATATAAAATATGTATAAAAATGTAGAAAATATATTATGAATCTATAGTTATAATGGAGGCCAGAATTTGGAAATATCTTTGAGGATAGTTTCAAATGCGTCTTGTTCTCCGAGACGTGTTCTCCACATAAACTCTGCCAAATATGATTCTAGAAAATTTCTGTTAGTTCCACGACGCTTTTTATTGCCCCATTTTACATTTAGCAGAACCCCACAACCTCTCAATATGTTGGGTGTGAGCCCCTGTGTCCGGATCGACAAAATTATACGTGTGGTTTACCACTTGCTGCAAATTATTGTAAGCTTTCCAACAATCTGACAAAATTATTGAGCCTGGTCTTATGTATCTTTGTATTATAGGTAACAATGTTTTTTCCGATCGATCTGTACACTGATTATAAAACACGCTTTAGTTTCCCGACATATTCCACCAAAAATCAATTGTTGTGGCAGAATACGCCCAGCATTATTTTTTCTATGCACAAATAAACTTTCATCTATTTCGACAAAAAGACAGGGACCACCAATTTCTTTATTTTGATTATTTTCAAGCTTCCATACACATACCTCACGTAGATGATTACTCCAATCAACCACAGCATTTTGTCCCATATTTAGGTTAATTAAATGGTAAACGAATGCCAGCAACGAACTAATATCCTATATCATAAAAATGATAAAATGTAGTTTTCTCATTTTCTAAAATAGATTAAAACGATTAGCAATAGCGATAAATTTTATGCGATGTACTGGAGGGGCGATAACAAACAAGAGTGGCGGGGCGATAAATTTTATACGGTGTACTGGCGGGGCGATAACAAACAAGTACCAAATAAAGTCCATGGTTTGTTTTCATTTTTGTGTGATACGATTTTTTTATATATTATATTGACAGTCACATAAATAATACAAACATGGACAGGACATACCGTCTTATGAGCGGTGGTCAACAATTACAATTGAGGCCTAATAAGTGTACACATAAATCTAGTACCTATCGACTATGAATACATAATACATTTTCACAAAATGTAAGCAAACGGTTATTTATTACGCAATTTGTTATCATTCCATGACTGCAAATATATAGCGGCCTTAATCTGTGCCATCCACTTTTTATGAACCATAAGAATAGTCGATATATAAATCGCGTTTTCGCGGAGTTCCGTATACCGACAACAAACGGCATACTAAAAATCGTTCAGTCGATAAAATATGTAATATGTCAAAACTGTTAACTGAAATGTTTGCTCTCATCACTAAACTACTACTCTTTCAACAGTCTACTAAAGTTTAGCGTTTCTGGCAGGCCTACCCTTGATGATAAATTTACGTTTTGGCGATGAACAAAATGCAAAAGCCGCATCGGGTGGCATAGGCAAACCGTTTTGTTCCGTTGCCTCCACGAAAACATACTTGGGACATCAATTAAAATATAAAAATCGCGTTACCGATCGTCGCTGACGGAGCCGGCTGTACCGCAACATGGATAATGGACGTATTAGCCGAGACGAAGACGAAATCCAAAATTCCCGACACTCTTCAACTTGTACGGACCGCACCTGCGTACGGTTAATACCATTAGATATTGATCGTATGTTATTACTTTATGTCGATAATATAATATAACAAGATTATAATATTTACGTGCAGGTATACTCGAATGCGACTCCTCCACCGTTGCACCCACGTGCAATTATCGCCAATATTTATATCGATAATTATTAAAATAATCCGCCGAATCGCACACTCGCCACTAATTGTTGTGTTATTTTAACACAGTGCAACTAATCAAAACATGACGGCGACCGACCAGAGACGACTGCAGACAACCCGCGCGGATGTAGGCCCGCAATTAGTCGGTTATCGCTAGCGGAGGCGAGGAGGGTAGGTTCGGCTGGGAATCTTTTCGACGAGGCCTTATCGATACCGATTCGAAAAAATAAAAATAACATAATAATATAGCAGGTACCTACGTTGTATTATTGTTATTAATTATTGGTATACCTAACGTAATCATCGTCGACGGAGTCGGCACTGAACGGCCAAATATCATAAAAATAACGAGACTTAAACATAACCTCCGCCGCGGGGCGCAATTTTCAGTAATATATTATTGTCTTCATTCGTTGAGGCGGATTTTTTTATTTTATGGCTCATAGTCGCATTAATGATATTTTGCCGCCGCTATAAAAGATAAACGAGCGTTATAATACCCCCTCAAAAATACATTAAATAATAAAAACGTCCAGTGCGACCCAAAATACAATACAGCTAATTTTTGCCCTTCGAACAAGACAATAGTTCATAATAACAGTTCATATCGCTAGGATTGTAAAATTAGTAATATGGTGTGGCTGACTGACCTAACTGCCTATATTTATTAATTTTTCACCGAAATTACGACGACGTCGATCGCCGATTAGACTATAATAAATGGATATTATAATATCATTTTTACTTTATTTATAACGCGTAGTCAATTGAACGGTCTCTGCACCGATCTGCGGATCTTAACATGTTAAATTTAGTATTATCAAAAACTGCAGATTTCTTTATACAAAGCATAATTTTATACGACTTGCGGATTATTTTTACGTACTTATTATTACTATATTTTATTAAAACCAATCAAAATATAAATATACATTAAAAAAGTATATAATATATTATATACGTTATTATAGAATTATTTTTCGTAAACATAAAGCAATTATTAATCTATCATTTTTTTTTAAGTATACGTACGTATGATGTTAAGCACTACAGAATTTGCCGTAATTAAAAGAAAATACATGTATTTCGGTCCAAACGATAATTCGAAATGTCTGTCGGTGGTTTATCGACTTTAATCGTATACTTTATTTTACCGAAATTAACCTTCGCAATAATAGTAAACAGTTGTTGAAATCGAATAAAACGCAGACACTCTGAACATGGGTTCCATAAAGTAAAAGACGTGTTTGTCGCTCGCCGATAAAAATAAAGTGATTGCGGCAGCTGGTAAATAAATCGTTCTATACATTGACTTATTTCCATTAATAACATAGTGTATAGCAATATAATATATTATGAAATGTCAAAATAAATGTGTGATAAATAAAAATAAAAAATAATAAATGCATTGTACCTATGTGTGCAATAACATTTTCATTAACGGACGCTCGGTAGATCGAATTTTTAGCTCGGTCCCTTGTTTTTCGAACTATCGAGTGATGACGACTGTTACGTATTTTTACCGGTCCTTGCAGCAGTCTCCGTAGCCCCCGTTGTAGATCATACCAGCAGCTATATATACTGTATTTTTAGCCCACTATCTAATATATGATCTACCGTGGTAATAGATCGAATCACGGACGTTTAGTCCTCCGGTATTTTAAACAATCAGTCAAATTTAAATCTATGTATATTATATTATTTTTATTTTTAATTTTTAAATCTTTTTTAAAAAATTTTAACTTCCAGTATAACTATTAAATTTAAATGCATTACAATATGATTTTTTTTAATCAAAATTAATTTAATGTAAGTTATTAAGATATTATGATATTGACGTTTAAATTTTAAATAAATAGTAGGTAACTAGGTATATGGATTGATATATTATCAAAACATAAATAATTATGTATTTTGTATTGTAAAAGTATTATATTTGTATAAAGTTTACTTATATTATTTAAATTTGAATGATGCATATTATATTGTAATTAATATAAATTGAATAGTTATACCTACTTATTATTATAATTATTTTAAATTATTGAAAACTAAAATTAAAAAAAAATAGTGATTTAAATTTGACTGATTTAAAATACCGCGGGACCAAACGTCATATATGGATAAAAAACGTCCTAAAACTCTCAGGCGATCAAATCATTTTCTACCTTAATTATTTACGTAGACGAAACGGCCATTTACCGATAGATAGTAGATAAATTATATGATCCATCTATGTTCCGTTCCGCTTCAGTTGAAAATATACTAACAAAATTGTTTTTTCTTAAATTGACAAATATGCTTTGTTTATAAGTTTATAACATTATAAATTACAAATTTAAAATTCTTAAAAACATAAAATAATAATGTATTTATTTATCAGAATTAAACTTAACTATTAAATTACCTACATTACCTTCCTATAATAATTAGTAAGTACCTATATTAGACTGTTTTTAAGTCTAAATAATACATTTTAAACGTCAATAAAAACGCTTAAAAACGTTTATGTGTAAAATGTTTTAAACGCACTGTTACAACATTTTTCAATATATTTTCCAGGCCTTTTACGATCATTGTTGAAAGGAACCAACACACTAGTATAGTATCATATTATTTAGTCACATCATTAAATACGTATATTTAAGCGCCTTTTATTGTATGGTCTGCTATCGTCATCTAAATAACAATAAATGTGTTGGTCAGCAGCTGCAGGCCAGTGCGTTATGTTGTCCTGCTTTCACCAGTGGGGCATTGGGTGTGCACCATATGTGACTATAAGTTTCGACTGTCTTTTGTTTGGCGATGAGCCGATAAGTGGTGTAACGTGGACTGGAAACTTATAATTATAAGATATTCATTATTCATTTTTGCTTTCAATAAACGCTTTTATATTGGAGTAAATATTGTACAAAGAGGGGATCCCTAGGTTAGGTTAGGCTAACCTAACCGTAGCTATACGGACGATAAATTTTTAATAAAACTATAAAAAGTTTTTGCAATACGCCACATATCTAACTAAATCAAATAGGTGGATACCTAAATAAATGTATTATCGTCACTTAGCCGATAAGTAGAGTAACGTGGCCTGGAAACTTATTATTATACAATATTCGTTATTCATTTTTGTTTTCAATAAACGTTTTTATATTGGAGTAAATATTGTACAAAGGTATCACCCCGTGCGGCGATACCACAATGAAAAAAAAAAAAAAAACTAGCAGTGTATGTGTTACAAGTACGTGTGAGAGAAGTGACACTTCTTTAGAAAATTGATCGTATGAATTGTGTATAATAAAACCTTAAATATCATATTTTTTAGGTACGTGATCGATGTGAGTAACTATTATTTTCCATCACTCATGGACATTCATTTAAGCACTGTACGCACTACTTACACTTGAAAAAAAAAGTTTTTTTTGAATATAACCAATACTTAATTTAATAAAAGATATTAGTCTGTTATTTTTAGGACACCTAACATGGTTGATGGTAACACGGTAGGGCATATACGGACCGTGCGCCTCGGCACCACCCAACATCGTCGCATATCGTCGACGCCCACAATTATCAGCCATTTATTTTCGTAATATACTTTATTTATTCGTCACACCATTATGTATAGACCAAATTATTTAAACTGCTTACGTGATCCTATAAAAGTGATATAGGCAAATCGTCATAGGACGGGGAACATATTATTACACACTCGGTTTGTAAGTATTTTTCATAATGCATACGTGACACTGTTTAATGTTTACTTCGGTATACAACTATCGAATGCAAGTGTGACGTGCGTCTGTATTGTATTCTGTAGCTCTACGTTAATACTAAAAACCTATAGTAAAAAAAATAGCTCTTCAGATTATAACGGTTGTAATTATTGTAATATTAAAAAATTGATAATACAAATTAAAGCTGCAGTCTGGATCAAAAAGCATGATGATGTAATTGACTATTTAACTAAAAAAAACAGGAAGAATCGATTTTTAAGTTCCGATATCTAAAAAATTAAGAACGACATTGTGGAGCCAAAGTTCTCCTTTCTATGTAGTGAAAAATTCGTTTCTTAGTTATTAGTGTACCCTTTCGGTTCTTTTCTGCGCCAAGACAGTTTTTACTATGTTTTACATTTGTAAGACGGAGACAACACATGCGGGTGTAATGTCCTTTTAATATTTATCTATATTTTAAGTAACTAATAATCATTAATGATTATTGCACGATTTTTTAAATTATTGTATGCAACATTTAATATACCTATATAATATATAATAAAGCTGTACCAGCTATTATACCTACATAATGTAGATTTTATGGTTATACAGGTAAAATATTGTACCTATATCAGTAAAATATACATGAAAAAGGTTTTAAAAAGGTAGACATCGGTTGAATTCACATGCTCCCTATAATTGGATAGGATATACATCTTACGAAATCTTTTAAATAAACCATCGACACACACATTACACCACCCACATATACAGTAAGTAATATATTACGAATTTCTATATAAGAAATCGTTTTGATGGAAACGGCTAATGGTAGAAACGTATTAATAGTGTGTGATGGCAACCACACACTAGGTATTAGGTTGTTGTTATTGTTATTATTTTATTGTTTGTCCCCGGGCCAGACAGGCGCCATAGTAAAAGAAGAATATAATAATATAATACTGCGCAGATAAATTCGTGTTTTTGTTGCCGTTTACTCGCCGTGAGCAAATGGCAACTGTGTAAAAACACGAATTTAACTGTGCACTGTGCAGTATAATATTATTATATTCTTCTTTTACTATAGGAATTCGGTTTTCAGACGAATGTGACCATCGACTGACCTTCAATCCGAAGACGAATATAATAATATAATATAGGTCTATAGAAACCGACTGTACGAGTACTATATAGGTACACGTGTATTGTCCGCAGCACGTTTACAAAATACCCAAATAACGATAAATTACGACGTTTCGAAACGTATGAAACTCGTATAACACTACAACCACCACTTGAATCGACCTTTCCTAATTTCACAATCATCTGCACACGAATATCATTTGATTTATTATAAGCTAGTTTCTGGACACAACCGATGAGTATATAGAACTAACTTTGGTTCCTAGAAATGCCCCGCATTTGTGGTCCTGTCTTGGACACCGTACTATATTATTATGAAAGTTTTTTATTTGCACCAAAACGTAGTAGTACCATAATAATATGTAGTCGACATTATCAAGTATACAATGTTTTCGGTCGGTACCTGTATATATATGCTCGTAGACGTCAACACTCGACAAATATTCGAATAACAATAATAATTTTTCGCCATTTCTAACAGAACACTGACATTTCGATGCAGTATAACCTTTGATAATTATTACAAAGTTTGACATCCGATTCGTCGTAATCACGTAATAACATAGTATTATTAATAACATAGTATTATTAATAACATAGCACAGCATCATTTATTTATTAGTTTTTTATAAAAATAATGCATTTATTATGCAACGATTATACTATTATACTATTATATCTGTACGCGCCAAGCTATTATGCTTATCGCGGGACGCTTATGGCTTATCTGTGCGCCTGTGACCGGTGTCCACCTTACCTCATGTACATTCCGTCTAATTGCAAACCATTATAATTATGTTTGTATTATTATTATGATTTATTGTCTTTGCATAATGTTAATCGTTTGTGATTATGTCAAACGTCTTTGCTGATACCTTTATTATCATAATGTATTTTTTTTCTCTTATTATCATTCTCTGCCATTTTCGGCATTATTTTTTTTTCCTCTCGTTTAATTATTTGTTTCTGCCATTGTGGCATGATCAACTGTTATACTTATAATATCCAATTATATCGTCGTAAGCTACTGCAGCCACACGAATTGCTGCAAAAAATAAATTTATTCTCCATCCACCAACATTAAGTGAGTTTTTTTGCGTTATTATTTACTCCTCGCCAGCGCGTTGCGAAATACTGTATTGAACGTGTATCGTCAACATTCCGTCCGTGCGAGCCTGTCGACTTGGCGTTCGATGTTGGATGGTCTTTTCGAGTCACGGCCGCGTTCCCCACGTACTGTCTCATCCCAGCCGCATAAGTCCGCCAGCACCCACCGGAGGGTGTGTGAGAGGCCGCCACGGTCGTCCAGTCCTGCCACTCATCGTCAAATACTCAAATCCAACCGCTACCATCTGCCTTAATTTTAAATAGTATTAAGTACCTAGTATATAAGGACTGTCCGATTTGATGTGAGCCTCGTCGATCATTGCACCACACCGAACAGATCACGAGGACAACCCCACCACATTAACTAAATTGCAATTTCCCTGTTCCGTCTGTATAACCTGCTTCCTTCCTTGGTAACATCCATTCGTTCCGCGTTCTGGTCGCAGGTCCAGCATTGAGGTGGATAGGTTGCCTACTCAATCACCTTTGAGGGGCATCGGGATACCGTGAACGAGGTTGCCTATACACCACCCCGTACGGGTAAAGTGTGTTTCATCCGCCCAAGAGCGAAATTTCGTGTTTGTTTCGACTACCATTTTCCCATCGTTAAACAATACTATTATACTACGATTTTACTATACCAAATTATTATCATATTATAATCACTTCAATCTTACGAGTATTTACTTAATATTACCTAATATTATAGTGTACATAATGCAAATTTAACATTTTTATATTGTACCTAAATAGGTACAATATTAAAATTTAAAATATAATATCATTGATGGGTTAATAAGCTGGTAACTATAGTTAATTTTCGTATGTGCAATGTAACGTTCTTAATTCATAGGAATGAATTTTTTCACATGTTTTTTTTTATTTTATTGTAGTGTTATTTGGTAATTTTGTAACAATCACTTCATTATTGGTTGTTTAACTGGAAACTAAAAGAAAGGATGGCCAGTCAACACCGGGTGCGTTTATGTTATCCTAGGAGATATGCGTCAATAAGTCATTTGTTCGCCAAAAATAGTTCGTATGTTCAATATATTATTATTCATTCAAAATTGATTCACGTAAATAACAATAATTTCTGTTGATAAATTGGTTTTTTTATAAATAATTGTACATGCATTGTACGCGCCCAAGAGAAGGGGCTACCCGAATGACCACTCGGTGATGCCCGAAAACAATTTAAATTATAATTGCCCAGCACCAAGACTAAATCTGACTTATTTGAACTACCTACGCCTTCTATTCGGGGGATAGGCAAAATATTTGTGATCTACGAGTATGAAAGGAAAGATCTACCACGGGACTTAGGATGAATCAAGTTAATTATTTCATTCGCTTTTCATAACGTCCATTTTTGTTGAATTGAACAAAAATACACACTAATAAACTGCAGTGGAGCCACGTAAAACTCGTACGTACGTATATTTTCGTTAGAATCGTTTCCATGTAGAACTTGGATCAAATAATGCACTCTGTCCTCTACTTAGTAATATTATATTAGTAAACATACCTATATTATACAAGCATAGATCAATCTGAGTACAATAATTATCTTTAAATTGTACAGCCGACCGGAAATTGAATTATGCCAGCTAGCCTTCTTCCCACAATTTACAAATGTTTTGGCCGCGATTATTTACATACAGTATATAATAAAATGACTATGACCTTTTTTTGGGGGACGCAATTTAATGAATCCGGCAGTATAGCTATACGGACGATAAATTTTTAATAAAACTATAAAAAGTTTTTGCAATACGCCACATATCTAACTAAATCAAATAGGTGGATACCTAAATAAATGTATTATCGTCACTTAGCCGATAAGTAGTGTAACGTGGCCTGGAAACTTATTATTATACAATATTCGTTATTCATTTTTGTTTTCAATAAACGTTTTTATATTGGAGTAAATATTGTACAAAGGTATCACCCCGTGCGGCGATACCACAATGAAAAAAGAAAAAACTAACAGTGTTTGTGTGACAAGTACGCGTGGGAGAAGTGAAACTTCTTTAGAAAGTTGATCATATGAATTGTGTGTAATAAAACCTTAAATCTCATATTTTTTAGGTACGTGGTCGATGTGTGTAACCATTATTTTCCATCAGTCATGGACATTCATGTCAGCACTGTTTACACTTGAAATAAAGAAAGTTTTTTTTGAATAAAACCAATACTTAATTTAATAAAAGATATTAGTCTGTTATTTTTGGACACCTAACATGGTTGATGGTAACATGGTAACAAGTCCTATTATTTTTTTTTATTTATGTCCGAACAAATTGTTGTATTCGAATCATATTCTCCCGCGAATAGTATAAAATATAGTTATCACGCGAACAGTCATTATTGTTATTATAATATTATAAACTGAGGGAATTTATTTATCATTCTATACATACCTACAAAACAAATAACGATATCTACGTAAATAATATATTATTGGTAGTTGATATAGTTGGTACGTAAGTGGTAAGTAATAAATATAATTATTACCTATATGGCAGTGGTTACTTATATTGTGTTCTTATATGTACTTATATATAGTTTAATAAACCATATTATATATTTAGAATAAATTTGTAAGCTAAATTCAAAAATAAGTTTTAAGATTTGGCGCAACACACTAAAATAAATATCGTTTCCTTTACTTGTGATTATATTACTTATTGTACCTATACTTACTTACTAAAATAAATTTCCACAGTTTGTTTAATACTTATAGTATATCTTATGTGTTTTGACGCAGATTGTATTATGTTTACTTACATAATATCAACTTTTAGTCGATTTTAGAAAAAGGCAACATTTTGCAACAGTTTATGCTATCTTAATTTAAATAACAGTCATTATAGGTAGATAGTAGGCCATTGTAATTATTTACTACAAAAAAATTGAATCAAAATTGTTAAAAATTGTTTAGCGTATAAATTCCAGTTTTTTTTTCTGAAGTTTTAGGTTCTTAAAAATGTATAGTTATATTCCTTATAACATCCCCGCGGTGTCCGTTAATAACCTGCAGAACATCATATAGCTGCGGTTGTTTCCATAATATAAGATTTTATAACCACGATCCTATTTAAAGTAAATATTCATACTAGTCAGTATCATAGGCGCACATAGGGTGTGAATTTAGGGGGTGCTGAAATAATTTATGGTACACAGACTAGTGGGGGGCTTTGCCCCCCACACCCCCCTAACACAATACTAACTGCATTGTGATAATTATAAATTTGTATTTAAAATAAAAACAAATATTTAAAAGTAATTATATTATAAGTTATAAAATGATAATATGTAATCATTAATTATTATTATTAAACAAGATTTAATTTCCTGTTTCACAATGCAAATTTTTGCAATATAATTTCCCCATCTATTTTATTGGTATATCTTGGCCCATACTGGTGCGTAACCAGTTTTTCAATCTATGCATAGCCGAGAAGGAGCGTTCACACGTTGAAGAAGAAATTGGAATTGTCATTCCCACTTGAACTAGTTTATAGACATTTGGAAACGAACTTTTATGACATTGATTTTTCAAGTCTTCAAATTCAAAGTTGGCTGGTAGACTATTCTTTAAGACCAGCATTTCTGCTGATAAACTAGTTGTTGATATTTTCAAAATATCCTGATATAGGTACATAGACAGATTTATATACTAATAATATTTCAAAAGATATGACCATGTAATAAATATTTTAAATAGTTAGTTATTTTTTTATAAAATATACCTTATAAGTGTTTATAAAACACAAACTTTTATGTTCATCCAAGTTAAAAAAGTTGTCCACAGATTCGGCCAGCTCTAAGCTTTCTTCCGAAAAACGTTTTTCTACATTTATAATTATTGCATCAATTATTCTTAAATAAACTGTTGTACGCCAATATTCAATAGTGTTTGAAGTGTTATCTTCAGACTCTGCTCCTGTTCGTTGACTCAGGGCATAATCTTGAAGTTTGGCTGGTTCACGACGTTTGCGAGTTTTTTTTTCTTTTGACACTATAGTCAGATACATACATAAATATTTTTTAACAATGCCTAGGTGCTAGGTCATTATAAAGACTTAGGTACTAACATTTTAAATGTATGTTTTATTTTATTTTATTTTATAAACATACAGTATTATTAAATAAAGCCATAATATATAATCCAAATAAATAATAAAGAACTAACTTTCGTTTGTGGGTAGCATTGTCAATAGTATATTATTTTTATTTGCAAAGTTTTGAACCTTTAGCCAAAATTTATTAAACAGTAGATAATAATACGAATTATAAAGTAAGATTAGATAAATGATAATATAATTTCCTATAATATTATGATTGCTGTTTATTGTTTAATGTTTAGACAAAAAATACGTGCAATCATACAATACTGTGAATTCGTGAACTATACTAAGATTGTCTATTTAAATAGATATTTATAATTATAATGGAAAAAAAAATGTCCAACTCAATAAACCATAATAATTTACAAATTATTGGTGGATTACTGAAATCAATTTTACAGGAAACCGGGGGTGCTAATTTTAAACCTGGGGGTGCTAAGCACCCCCAAGCACCCCCCTATGTGCGCCTATGGTCAGTATCCAATGTTCGGTATAGTAGCGTTACGGGAGTAGGTAACGCATTAATGCAACGATCGTTATAACTTTATTGTCTTTATTTGTATCGCCTATTACATAATTTCGTAAGAATAGTTTTCATGAAACGAAAATGTAAAGGACATATTTTTTTATGAACCGTAGTTCCTGTATGATATAACGCGTTTATTACTGTTTCAACTTGTATACTATTATTTATTCTGAATTCAAAAATATAACTATTTTCATTATAATATTATGTAATATTTCTATAAAATGTGAGTATTGGATAAACAAATAAATATAAATATAATATATTTTATTTTAAATCTTCATAATTTAGTTTTCAATGTTTTTATGTCAAAACCACTCGTAAATAAATTTCAATTAAAGTTAATCGAATAAATTCTATATTTGATTCATTTTTCTCGAAATACATAGAACGTTTTTCACAAACAGGTCGTGTATATAGATAATAATATACTGGTGTTAGGTTAGTGGTACCCGCATGTATTGTCTCCTTCTTACAAGTGTGTAACGCAATCTCGTTTGCTTTTTGTTAGGTAGGTTTTAATTTTAAAGTGAGTTATGAGTATTTTAAGATGTACAAACAGTATACGAATTTAAAATACTCATAACACGCTTAGGGTGTCACGTCCTCTTGATAACTTACTGTTGTATATGTTACGGGCAAGGTGAGGTAGTTGGGCATTGTGCACAGTGCCCGGACATTGTGTACAATGACCAAATCCTTGAAGGGCAATGTATGCTACCATGTTTAAAACAATACAATTAAATAAATTTAATACAATATAATAATAAATATTAAATTAACTAATTAATTATTATTTATCAGATGAATATACATAGTATTTTTATACATAGTAATTTAAATTTGTTTTTTTGGTTTTATAATATTAAAAAGTAGTTATATTTATTTATTTGAGCACGGGATGCTACTGCGGCACTTAGAGTTACACAGTTTACCTGCTGCTTTACATTTGCATTTTTTTGTTTTACACTTCTGCGTACAACCACATCTATTATATCCTTGACCACCAAAGTTTGAATTGTGTCGAGCTACCTCTCTTAAGAAAATTATGTTTTCAGGTACTTCTTCGGTCGTAATAAAAAACTCCTTGCTTAACTTAAATTGGTTACGACTATACATTTGGTTTATTTTTCCTTCCTTGGTCCCAATTTCGTACAAATTGTCTTTTACTATCATATTTATATTTTATCTTTTATTGTTAATAATCGTTATATTTTGTCATTGTGAGTTAGGTATATAATATCTTAATTACGAGACGACGTGGGTCGTCCTTAGGTCTCCGCGGTACCAACATATAGTAAATTTCTACATTGACCAAAAGTATGTCGGGCAATCCAAATTGCCCAGACATTGTTATAGAATGACCGGTCATCGTAAACAATTATTAACTGATTACTTTACCCGAAACTGATGGGCACTGTGCACAATGCCCGGCTATTGTTGCACAATGCCCGACTACCCTATGTAACATATATACACAATATGTTTATAATAACATTGTTAACTGTTTATTGTTTTCAAAATTGTTTTAAAGTATACCTATATGTCTAATAGTATTTCTACTAACGTTGCTACTTGCTTGTCGAATTATTAAATTATGAAAATCAAAAAAATACATACTATAGGTAATATAATTTTTTTTTTTTTTTTTAACTTGGAGGTGACGTAGTTACACTTTAGGTAGAAAAGTAAAGTAATCTCATTACAATTTATTAGAGTATCGAATAAAGAAATTTAATTTTTTTTTCAAAGTAATTATTACCTGACATTACCAGTATTAAAAAATATCAAATATTACCTATTTTATAAAGTAGCCAATATCAAAAAATAGGTAGGTACCAAAATATAAAGATACAATAGGTACGGCGCGCGGCAGCACAACAGCTACACTATATTGAGAACCAATGGCTACAAGGGTGGGTACGAACAACGGGTCGCGGGGGCCAGCGCTCATTTTTCGTTGCCGCGACTATAACCGATACATAATATATGTACCTAATTTAGTAACCATTAACATAGTAACTCGTAAACCTCGGTTGATAATTAATTAATTTTCGATATTTTCTGTGTGTAATCAATAATAATTTCTAATCATCTAAACGACTTATAACTAAATGCGTTTAAAATAAAATAAATATTTTTCATCATTTCATTGAAATGTTTTTCAATTTCAACAATTTCAAATACTCACTCTTTACCACAGCGCCCGAGTGCGCGTTCCGACCCGGGGTGAAACACGTTACCGCGCTGGCCCTCGCAACGCTGACATGGTAACGCGGCGGCGTAAATCGAATTCCGCCGCCACCATCAGAATTTTATATTTAACGTAATATAAATAATTTCTAAATTCTAAACATTTTTTTGGCATTTAATAATAACCATAGATATTACTCACGAAAAAACTTTGAAATTTGAAACTAATGCATTTAATTTTGAAGATTATGAAATAAATATTGAACTCCAAGGTTTTACTTTGAATGAAAAAAAATATTAATTATATATATATTTATATAGATGAAAAGAAAATCAAATTGATCATCATGATTGAAAATCAAACTATTACGTATTACAGACCATCGTAGTTTTTGAGCAGTTCATGATAGTTATACACGCATCACACATATTATACACAAAGGTTTCCTACAATAGGTAGGTACTATAATTTGAAATCGATTTTTATTTGGTAGGAAAATGTTTTAAAAAAAATACATTAATTAATCAACATTAATAAATAATATAAAAAAAGCACGAAATCAAAATTTTAATATAATTATTTCAAAACTTTAATCTCCCGTTTTTTTTTACAAGTTCCTCAATTATATTATCTGCCATCTGATGTTAAGACTTCTTTTGGGTGAATATTAAGCATATCAATTCCATTTAGTGTATCTTCCAATACAGTATTTCTGAGATATGTTTTAAGATTTCTGAATGTTGAAAAACTTCTCTGAGAAGTACATGTCGTGGCAGGTAAGATATATAATAGTTGTATTAACTTGTATACATTTTGGAACAAATCTACATCACAAAATTGTAGAAATTGTAATTAGATTTAAAATTGAAGCATTATTTAAAATACTTATCTTGTATCTTTACATGTGCTATGCACATAAATAAACATAATTGTAAAAACAATACGTTCAATTTATCGTGCTCCGCTCGGAATCTAAAAATCGAAGTATATAATATATAGATAAAAAATATAAACATGTGTCTTCACTTATGATTAGCTGGGAATGTGAGGCCCAAAAATGTTTTCATGCCCTATAATAATATGTAAAACATTACACCTATAAACTAATACACTTAAATTATCTATCCGCTTCATACATGGAATAACTTAGAAAAGAAAATTGTTTATCTTGCACACTTGAAACGGTAGATTGATATGAGTATTATTCGTATTATGGTGATTCTACACGGCTGAGATTTCTACCTAAATATACCTATATTTTACCAACTGTATTGATTGTCCTAGTAATCTGAAACAAATTCCGAAAACATATTTGAATTCATCATGAAGTTTACTTGAAAACGACTTTTCAACTTTTTTGAAATTGAACACTTAAACCCTTCAAATTTGGAGTTAATAATTTTAATATAATAGTAATATTAAAAAAGTTAATTAAAAAATGTGAGGAAATCGTTTTCAAGTAAACTTCATGGCGAATTCAAATATGTTTTCGGAATTGGTTTCCGATTACTAAAACAGTCTGAACAGTTGGCAAAATATTGATTCTTTTAGACAAAAAATAGTAAATAATGTTCGTCAAAAGCCCGACAGTGCGAATTTGACATGTGACTGTGTGTGCGAAAGCGTCCCGTTCGTGAGCTGTAGTAGTCATTAGAGAGGGTGGAGGCACTCACACTAATGATCATTTACTACAAACACAAATACACTACACGCACGCACACACTATAGCCATTGCCTCCAAATTGCCTATATTCAGCTCCTTAAAAACGATCGGTATCAATTTTAATGACAACGCGACAATATAGAACGTTCCTTTCAACGGTGACACCTCAAAAAGCCACCCCGTGGCAAGTCACCACAAACATTGGTTCAGTATCACCGAATCAAATAACGAAACCATAAGCCCATACGAAGCAGACACCCCGAGTACCGACTCATCTTCTGCCAGCATGTGATCCCACTTAAGGATGGAGGACGACGAGCCTGGCTCGAACACCGTCTTGGGCGCCCATTATATCGCGTACCCCCAGTCGTAACTCGTAATGCGTCACTAATAACACATGTGGGGCGCTGTCAGCTTACGTCTACCGAGTTAACGGGGTTTCCTGGGAGACGAGCCACCAGACGTAACTCCATACACTAACTCACCACCCTGTAGGTATACATGCAGATCACTAAGAATTAATTGAACTAAAATTTTCTTAATATGTTGCTTATAGTATTAATTGTCAAGTACTTTATTACGTTATATTATAATATTGTTAAGCTGTGTTTAGGTAATCCCAGAAAACTTCAAATAAAATATTGTCGTGTTGTGTTTCAATGAACTGCCACTTTTTAATTGATCGTTTAACAAATATGTTGTTTGACACAGTGATGTGGAAGGATACAAGTACACAACACAGAATAAAATGATTTAATGTCTAAAAGTAAGCTATTGTGGATTTTGGTGGTTATTTACAGATAATTTACCAGATATTTACCAGTATAATACTATAATACCGTTTAATCTCTTTTCTATAATAATGTATTTCTGTTATAATATGACGTTTACCTTAATACTTAACTCAAGTCAAAGGTTACTTTCCCGTAATAAAATTTAATAAAACTATAACATATAGGTATACCTATATTATTATACATTGTATAAGAGTATAGGAATGTCATATTTTAAGGTAGATATAGAATAATACTACACGAGTACCTATCCATAACCTTTTGAATCTGAGCGCAGCGATGAATGTATTGATTTTACAATAATGTGTGTTTTTTATTTATTTATTTATTTATTTTTTGTGTCTGTCTCTGTCATTGCCTTTTAGGACAGTAAACTGCTTCGATTTTCTTCAACTGTATCTTTTCTGATAGGAAAGTGAATCTAGTTAGTACTTTGGAGAGTCTAAAGTAAAAAATGTTTAATAGTTTTTAAATGCGCAGGGAAAAACAAGAAAAAAATTTAAAAAAAACAAAAGTTTTTGAGAAAATTCGGTTTTCGAAAAAATCGATTTTCGTTTTTATTGCAACTCTAAAACTAATGAACGAATATTCATGAAATTTTCACTGATTGTTTATATTAGCATTTTCTACAGACAATAACATTTTCAAAATATTATGAATTGTTTTGAACTGTTTACGGCCATACTCAGTTTCCTATTTTTTTTAGGTTTCTTTTCTAGGGATGTCAATTAAATTTTATTTGTTGGGTAAAAAAACTTGAAAATTTAATACGAAGGTCCTAATATATTGCTTTTATAAATATTAAAAATCTATTGTCACAATTTATTTTATAAGCATTTAAAGTTCAAATTTTAGCAATTACGTAAAAATCACGAAAATGTGCAAACTATTTTCGGTTAGAAATTCATAAAAAATTTTTCTTTTAAATCTAAGGTTTGGAAATTGGATTCCAGATTCTTCATAAGTTTGCCTACCTTTTTCAAAAAAAAATGTCTTCCTGAAATTCAAATTAAATTTGTATGAGTGTTTGAAGTTCAAATTTTTACGTTGGAAATTCACTCGATTTCTCTTGTAGCGATTTTCTTATTTTGCTGTAATTCAAAAACGAATAACTGTAGATATTTGCAATTTATATCTTATGTTTATTTTATCAATTCCTATACCAGATAACATTTTAAAAATATTTTATTTCGTTTTGACTTTTGAGCTATTAACGGCCTTATTCTTTTTACAGTTTTCTTTCTATAAATGGCAATAACATTTTATTTGTTGGGTCAAAATGCTTGAAAATTTAATACAAAGCTCCTAATAATATATTATTACAAAAGTATTTGAAAAATATTAAAAATACATAGGCACAAATTTATTTTAAAGGAATTTAAAAATGATTTTGTAGTTAAAAATTGATACAATTTTCAACTTTTATAACTAAGACTTGAAAATTTAAAACAAGGTTCCATATAAATAGGTTATTCTGTAACTAAAAAATCTCAAAAATATAAACACACTGTTTTTTTTATAGTTATTCTATGATAAAATATTAACAAAATTAAATATTAAATAACCAAGAATAACGATTTTAGTTATTTTGTTATAATTGTATAAATTAATTCAACTTACCGTATTAATAATATGAAATAACAATATAAATATTAAATAAAATATCCACACTGATAAACCGTCTCAGCTCAGAACCGTATACAATGATATTATATAATTGAATTCAAATTTAATACCATCCATTATACAGTGACCCACTCGTAACCTAATGTACAGCAGAGCGACATTCACTTACCCGCCTTTTTAATTGTTGTACTAGATTTAGTTTTGGATTCTAAATTGAAATGGCATATACATACGTATATAGTAAAAAACAGTTGAGACAACGCTGAGACGGTGACTTGTGGTGCGTGCATGGGTGCTTTCCGGCCTTCGCTATATTATTTTCACATACTATAATGATATGAACATATAATTTGAGAATTGCCTATTTTGAACTCCTTAAAACTGTCCGTTTGCAATCCTCGTATACTACTCAGCGTATCTCCAACAGAAATAATAATAACATCTTTTGCCTATGACCTATTAATTAAGTTTTATTTCGTTTTAGGGTTATTTTAGGAGCGTAGGCATACCCGTAAAATTATATTTTACATTAGGTATACTCCGAAAATTTAAAATCTGCTGACGGGTATTTTACGTCGTAATGTGTATACCAGCGTATACGTACCAATACACCTCTATAATACATATATTTAATAACTACTATAAAATAATTATATACTTAACCTTAGTTCAATATTTTTATTCCTATGTTATATCTTTTTGGAGAGAAACTTTATAAACTATTTAAATGCAACTGTAAATCTATCTATTTTAACTAGTACAACTGCAATAATTTATAATGCACTTGAAACATTTGAAATTAATTCATAATGTCTCTGTTTTAATCCATCTATATAAACATAAACACTTAATTTCTGTTTTGATCATGAGCATTAGACTAGATTTATATAAAATATTAATACTTTTGCAACCTAATTATGCAAAAGTTTATGGACAAAAAAGTGTATTTTATATTGGTCTAAAATTATGTATTTATAAGTAATTTTAATAATCTAATTACTTTTAAGAAACATATTAACTTTTAGATTTAGCTTGTGCATAAATTTAATTATTTTGTAATGTCTCTTATATTTCAACTTTTCGTAATATTATATTATTACTTTATTCTGTTAATTATATAAATGTATTATACTTAATATTAATTTATTCTAGTTTAAAACTATATTTTAAAATGAAATAATCCTGATTATTCCTATATTTGTCTCCAAATCTTGTTATCTAATTTGTATTTTGAAGAACTGCTCTCCCATTACAAGCTTTGCTTAGCGGGGGTAGTAGCAATATTGTACTGATAATACAATTTTTATGTTAAAAATTGTTGATGTTGCATTAAAACTTATTCTTCTTCTTCTTCTTATTATTATTATAAGAAAAAAAAATCATTTGTAAAAATTGCTCAAGTATAATAAATATTAGATCCAATATTACATAATATGTACCTATTGTACCTATTTTATATTTTTGTAAAACCAAATTTTTTTTTTGTATTTTCAAGGACTATTATCCTTAGCACACACATTTGAATAGATGATGAACTATTCATTCTAATTTTGAATTATGTAGGTACCTACTACTTACAACAAAATGTTCAAACAATTATCCACTAAATAATTTACTGTAAAAAAGTGGTTTCTCATTTGAATAATAGAAGTTTATATAGCCACAGGATATACCTTAAGGCTTAAGTAGTCTTGTAAAGTATTTGAATAAATGTATTCAAATAAAACTATCAATCAAATAGTTTCTTTTGTTCAAATACTATTTTAAATACTTTTTGAAAATAATACTCTAATAGTATTCGAATACATTTTCGATTATTCAAATATATATTCAGAATATATATATTTAAATGTAATCAAATACATATTAGAAATACAAAAAAAAGTATTCTTTATAATATTGGGCTTAAGTAGTACAATACAAAT
Organism: Nasonovia ribisnigri; assembly: GCA_027563435.1. Lineage (NCBI taxonomy): Eukaryota > Metazoa > Arthropoda > Insecta > Hemiptera > Aphididae > Nasonovia > Nasonovia ribisnigri. Next base: position 16,407 of record JANEHU010002299.1, on the reverse strand, counting down.
GTACTATTAAAGGACAAAATGGATGGAGCATGCTTGGTAAACTACCCTGTACCTATATAAAATTATTATCTAAATGAATTAGTAGGTCATCCGTGCTAAATTCAGCAGTTGCTAAGTATTCAGACAGGGCAAAATTGGAGTAGTATTGTTCACACAGAGTACAGAGCATCCACTGCTGTTGGTTAATCAGGAAAAAAGTCTTCAGACATTAAATTATCCAGTTAATTTTCAATTGGTACTTATAAAATCATCAAAAATAGACTAAAAATATGTTATACACTCCAAACATAGATTTAATTTACTATAATATTAACTTATTTTATAAATGTTATAACACATGACTCACAAGTCAAAACCTTTTTATTTTTGTAAATAAACTTAGAATCATTAAGTACTGTTTTTATAATAGATGGTCTTTGTTAATTTTCTACTTAAGTACTCTTAATTCTGTTTGGGTAGGTTAAAGGAACCTATTTTGAAAATAAATTTTTATATCAGATATATGTATACTATTTATATATATTTATTTTTATTTAATTTTCTTCTTATTATTATTTATTAAACTCCCCCATTAATTGTGTATATGTATTACTAATGAACACCCCACCTTTGATTATCCTTAAACAAATTATTGGTCAACTGGGTCTTTAGGTACTAACATTATTTATAAATATTTTTACCTTTACTCATGGGCACCTGTAAAGAGGGGCCAGTGTGTGTGCCATTGCACCCACTAAGATTTTTTTTAATGAACAAAAAAATCAGTGTGCACATTTTATTTTAATTTATTTTTATAATACAATTTATTATATATAACAATGAAGAACAATAAGTAAAAAATATGGACGATTTAATGGCCTGACAAAAAAAATTGGATTTAATTGTAAATTAACCTAACTGTGTGAAACTAGATTTGAAGAAAAACTTAAGATCGTAAGACAATTTCACAAAAAGTGTATAGTTATTTCTTATTGTAGAAGGTTTAGCAGAAATGCCAACACCTCAAAATTTTAACAGTAAAGCTAACAACAAAGCCTTGAAATTCTAAATGCAATTACTACTCCAAATTTTGTTATTTTATTACCAATTAAAGCAATGTATTGTGCCTAATTTGAATTTATATCTATATTACTATTTTTCAGGGTGTGAATATTGATTTACAAGAAACCACAAAACGCAGTCAAGAGCTTTTACAAATTGTAAAAACGATAGATGTAACACTAAGCATCAATTTAACTTAATATTCAAAAAATCAGAAGAAATTGCAATTAAAATTGGTCTAGAATTACAATTACCACAAAGTGCTATCAGACAAACACAATGAGATAATTATCCAAGTAGTAATATTAATAACTTTTATACACAATATTTATTTATTCCCTACTGAAATTTCATTAATAAGTATATTAGTCATAGATTCTCTGATATGAATTATTGTAAAATAATTTTCATTGTTTACTTTACATTTAAAAAATTGTAACAATGAATATTGAAGAGTTCGGTGAAGTAGTTATATCCATCAATCATTTATATGGACCTCTTCTTGATAATTTTAAAGAAGAAACAATAACTTGATATGCGATATGCCAATATGGCTAAGAAAACCATGTGACCCAAGTACACAAAAAATTGATTTACTAAAAGAATCTAAATATTGTCTTGCTGTAAATACAGCTTTACAAATTGCCATTACATTACCAGAAACTTCCTGTTCAAGTGAAATAACTTTTAGTTAAGTACCTACCTACCTAACATGTTATAAATTATTTAATTTTGATTATAATTTATATTTTTTTGTATTCTATTTTTTTTTTAATTATGTACATTGTATGTATATATATTAAATACAAAAATATTAAAACAAAAAGTATAATTAATATTCAAAGATCAAAAACGTACTAATAAAAAGTGTACCTACATAAAACAGTAATAATTTAAACTTTTGGCCAGGAGCCAAAAATACATTATTGCCCCGTCAGTTAAACATCTGAGTGAGCAGCTGAAAAGCGAGATGCATGGATTCTATCTATGCTTTTCTAATTGGAAATAAATTGCCAATTTTTTGCGATTTTAATGCATTTTGTCAAAATTTTAACTTTATAAGCACTCATAAAAAATTATTGTGGATTTACACTAATTTTTTTAAATTTTTTAAATACAATAACTTGTCAGTTTTGGACAAAGCACAAAATATTTTATCGACAATAATATTTTTAAAAAAACCAATAAAACTCGAAATTTTCTTATGCATACGAATAGCTCAAAAAGTTACGAAATATATCGAAAATGTTATGATGCGTTGCAATTGTTAATATAAACATTTAGTGAACACTTTTTGTGTCTACGGTAATTTTTTTACGAGTTACACCAAAAAATATATTCAAATTCCCTTCTCACTTTTCCAGACTTAGAAGTTAGGACTGACAAGATTTTTTACTGACTTTAAAAGCTTATTATCATCATAATTTATATATATATTATTGTCTATAAGTATCTATATCTAAGTAGAAACATTCAAATACTTTTAAATAGTTTATAAAATATTTTATTTACCTAATGAATCAACTGAACCTATTTTCATGTGTTACGTTAATTTTTATTGGCATATATTTTACATCGTAACATTTAGCTGAACTTTAAGATATTCAACTGTTTTCTATGCCAAAATATTATTTGTCTAAATATCAGTTGAGTATAATTCAAAGTAATAAAATAATGTATTATTCTTAATTTTTATTTCATTTTATGTGACAAAATTAAAAATACAAAATATATAAACTAAAAAGAAAACATACAATAGGTACATAAAATGTAAAATACATTATAATTTTGTTAAGTTCGACAGTGTAAATCTTTTTTAAATCGGTCATCAAAAAATGTACTATTTAAAAGTAGCAAAGGGTTCAATTTATCTTCTTCACATATTTTAGCAAAGCATTTAAATTTATTTTTTAAAACCATTAGTGCTACTTCTGGTGCTAACACTGTATATACGTATTTGACGTTCTAAACAAAAAAAATTAAAAATTATGGCATTAGTGATTATTTCATTAACTCTTTGACAACTGTTGATGCATTTACACTTTCTTCTTAACTACAGTATAAGGAATGGACATCTGACATCTCCAATAAAAAAAAGTATAGTATAGCCATTAAGCAATAGGCACAAATAGTGTGACGTCACATTGACGATTGATAAGGACGACGGTTCAAAACAAACTGCTATCACGGTTCATTCCTTTTAAAATTCCAGGACATACAATAATAATTTTTTTTATTAGTTTTTTTGATATTCAGGTTAATTTCTTAACATATTAAGTATAAAAAACGTATTGTCTACAAGTTTTTACTCATATATAAGCAAATTATGCGTAGAGCTGAGAATTATTTCATCGTATAATTGATGAATGCAAACTGTACCATACCTACAACTATACCACCAATATGACAACAAATATGATAATTAAAATATCATCAATCGTTACTCGTTTGTTTTATGATTTCATTATCAGAAAATTGTGCACAAATCACGGCTAAAACTGATAAGTTTTTTTCTTGTTTAATTATTTTTATACTTACTAAGTACTCAGTACTAACTAATGCTTATAATATAATTTATTTCTAGTTTTGAAAATTGGAGAAAATATTGTACACAGTTTTTTTAGATAGATTTGAGTCATTTGGATACAATGGTCCAATATTGGGTTCCTTTATGTTCTCACCTATCTAATAGAGAAAATTATAAATTTTTCCGTTTCCCAGCAAATGATGTTGAGTGCAAAATATGGGCTAAATCTGTTAGGTAAATAAATAGTTGTTAAATTGCATCCTACAATAGAAAATAAATGACATGTTTATCCTTCCAATCATGGCTAATTTTCAATTTTAATTTTTTTATAGGACCTTCAAATTTAAATTATTATTAAAATGCCTAGTAGAATGTATTATTATTTATTGAGAAATTTCACTTGTAATATACTATTTTATGAAATAATTACTGACAGGCTGATGCAGTACCTAATAAAAATAATAAAATTTGTAGTTGTCATTTTAAGGAAGGCCTAAGAAGAGAAAATGGTCCCAGTATTTTTGAATGGAATAAAAATTTACATTTTTCATTCAAATCTCCTGAAAAACATATCAAGTACACATTAAGAAAAATTAACTTATTTATGTGAAGCTTATTTATATTAGTTGTATACAGGATAATTTACCAAGCATGGTCACTCCTTCATCTTAATAATGTATTTATTTATTCAAATTTTGAATTATGGAATTTCATAGTACCTAATATCTATACATACATCAAGGTATATTTTCACATGATGATACAAATCATCAATTTTTACAAATTACAAAACATTAATATATAAGTATATATTACTACAATTACATTTAATTTTGTCCCCTATATCTTTAAATCTATTATCATGGACTATTAGTTCATAATTTTTAAAACTTAGAAATTACTTCGTAATCGTTTGACAACTAGCTTGTATCAAGTATAGTACAGGACTCTCTATTAGTTATAAGAAAAATCAAATTAATTAACAATATGGTATTTTAGTATAACCATAAAGGTGTAGTTCAAAATTCCTAAAATCAGAATTTGAATACATGTATTATGAGTATAAAGTAAAATAAAGGCAGAGAGAGCATGCTTGATGAATCCCCTAGCATAATAAATATCAGTTAGTTTTTGACTAGGTATGTTTTAATGTTTTTGTGTGTTCATATTGAGTTGATTGAAGATATTTTAACTATGCTGTTTAATGTCATTTTGTGACAGCAGTTACTTTTGAACCGTTCTTTTATCAATTGTCAACGTGACGTCACTACTATTTGTGCCAATAGAGTGAATTTGATGCAAGAGAGGAAAGTGGGTCATATTTTAATTCAGTAGTCAAAGGGTTACTAAATATCAATATACATTTCAAATAAATTTACTCACTTTGAATTCTTGAGGAGGGATATTTAATACTTCCCTTATTTGTGAATATATCCAAACTTTCTGAATTGGATTAAATATTGTTTTTAACAAAAGTTTAGCGACATATATATGGTGCTAAAAATAAAAAATAAACAATAAAAATCATAAAAATTACATTAAGGCGGATTATAAATTATAGGATTATGAATAAAAAGGCTTTGAGTTCACTTTGAATAATTATAATTAGTTCCAATATAGAATAGAAAGAGTAAGAATATAGAAAAAGTATAGAATACAAAGTACATTTTTAATTTTTATCCATAACGGTTGATTTTAGTATTACATTTGTATCTTAATTTCCTAAAACCGTACTCAACATAAGTAATCAAAGTTTAATAGGGGTAGTCTCTAAATTTTTTCAGAATTTTAACATTTAATCTCCCTAATTAGCTAATTTAAAAGTTATTGAAATTTCAGAAAATTTAAACCATTATTTCATGAAATAAATATAAATAAATTTACTAAACGGGAAAATTGTTCAAATAAATTCTAAAAACTCAAACTTTTTTAAGTGTTATCTGAAAATATAAATGTATGATGATTCATGAACAAAAAGTGCATACTTTCAGTGGGAAAAAAACCACATTAGCATAGTTGTGACTTGTACATCTCTACACAAAAGTATTAACTAATTATTTTGTTGTTTTTTAGTGTAAATTTCTTGATCAAGAAGAAGATTACAGCATGGAAGAAATACTTTTAATTTGCATTTAATAAGTTTGTTGATTTGTGAAATTGGGTAGAATTTACGAAGAAAGTTGCTAGTGATGAATCGGGATGCTGATTAGAATGGATGAATGTTTGATATAGGGTTCAGTTATAGTAGGGCCCCATATTTTATCAGATTTATAAATAATGGTATAAATGATAATTTACCTGATTTGGACGACGTTTTGCTATTTGTATTAATTCATACTTGTTTTGTTTTATAATCCTTTGGAATGTCGGTAGTTTTAATTCGTGTATTACTTTACGACTACACACAAATTATGATTATTATTATTATTAATACCTAATGGCTTTTAAATAAAAGAAATTTAATAGTACAATTCTTACACATGATCAAGAGATAGTTCTGAATTTGGATTTTCATTGGTTTGTTTTAATTCTTTTGTTTGATCTATAATAATCAAAATAAAATAAAATTGGTTAAAATTAAAAAGTACTTTGATAGGTATTTAAAAATATATTTCCCTTAATTACGTTTATTATTTATTGTGAAGTGTATTTATTTAATTACCTTCTGTTATTGTTTCTTCATTCTCTTTTGGTATTGTACTATAACCTTTGAATTATTAAAAAAATGTTTAGCCAAATAGGAAGTTTTTCTATAATATATGTATTTTTACAATGTATTCTTACTTAAATAATCAGGTTTTCCAGTATCATCATCTATTTCACAGTCAACAATAGGTCCAACCCCTTATAAAAGAAAAAAATAAATTGTAGAATGGTGGAATGGTGGAAAGTTAAGCAAAATTGATTATAAATAATATAATCTTACCATAAGGCAATGATGGCCTTTTCTCAGGTGATGATCTAGATCTTTTTGGTGATTTTGTAACATATGCTACAAAATCAAAATATTAATCAAAATCAAAATCTGTTATAAATAAATTATTTATGGTACCTTCTACATTATTAATTATGTCTCAAAAACAATAACTAAAATATCATTATAAATAATGTTTTTACAACAAATTATTTACTATTATTAATTTTCAAATTATTTGTTTAAGAACAACAAAAGGAATTGATTATCTATTTGTATAATATTATTCTTTCAAATCAATTTTAGATTGTATTAAAAATAGTCACTTTTGACTATAGATTGAAAAGTAGATATAAATTAGGAACATTATTAATAATAGCAAACAACTCGAGAGTAGAAAATCACAAGTAGATAATTAATATTTCACACATTTTTAAAACCTATGAGTTATTAAATTTTAAATTTATTAAAAATAATAGGTTGACCCTTTTTAATTACTTAATTAACCCTTTCACTCCTACACTATTTATCCACTGAAACCTGTGTATGTAAAACAAAATATTTCTTATTATTACTATCATTTTTTTAAATTTTAAAATTTAAATTTTGAGAACTATATGATCTAATTATTTTAGTTTAAAGAAATGTGAGCCAAGGTTTCTTGACTTGTACAGTTACCGGCAAATGAGAATATTATAAAATACTGGGACGTAATAATACTTCTGGAGCAGTGAATGGTGTAAATATTTATTTTTGTATTTATTTAATTTTTTTAGTATTTATACTATGTCTATATAGACATATCACATAATACATAGTTGGCCAACAGGTCGATCACAATATCCTGAATTTTTGTCAGAAAACAAATAAAATATTTTTTTATTTTTTTTTTGTTGTAAATTTGTGTATCTTTGTTTAACTCATAAATTAAGGTTGTTATTAATGATTTTAATGTAAAATTTAACGATTTATGAAACTTGAAGATTTGGTCCCATTCATCATTTTTTTATTTAAAGAGGACTTAAATATCCAGATGACTGCAAAAAATGTCACACAGTCATTTCAAAGTGAAGAGGTATCTCTCAATGAGATGATTAATCTGAGATAGAATGTCTCCTTAAAAGCTAGATTGCCAGACAAGTTGAAAGTAATAATTTATAATTAAATATATTCAAATATGTGTTGCATAAAACTGTGAAATTAAACTTCAATTATATTCTAAATGAAAGTAATAAAATAAGTGTTACAAGCAGGTATTTAAAATTTATTTTTGATTATTAACAACCTTTTTTTTTTTTCGATCGCAACAACCTGGGAAAACTCAGAGGTCGATCACAAGTCTATAAAAGTTGGCCACCCCTGACATAATATAGTATACTATATTATAGTTATCTATGTTATAATTATCAAAAATTTATTTAAAAATATTGACCTGCATATCTGACTTCATATTCACCGATTTCTGGTTCTGCGTCCCAATTGGATTGATAATTTATTTTTGGCATATTTAACTATCTTAATACATATAACCTAATTGAAACAAAGTACAAAAACCAAACATAATAAAATAAGACATATTTTTAAAGACAACAATACAATAGCAATGCTACAACACAGTTTTTACAATTATCAATAAACAAAACATATTTATGCACATCAGGTTCTGTTCCAATAAAAAAAAAAAATGCCATGATAATTAAAATAATTCATTTTTGGAAAAATACTCTTATAATACACAGTGAATATATAATAGGTAAGCTAATACTACATAGAAAGACAATACAAGGAAATTATATTTGTAATCAAATAGCAATTATTAATACTCGAGTAAGTAGGTAGGTATTCGTATAAATAAGAACATGTTTTAAAAAAAAAATTAATATTCAAATAAAATATTATGAACTCTACATTCATACCCATCAAACAGGTGATTTATACAAATAACAATATGCCTATAATCATATTATGTAATTATGTAAGTACTCGCATAATATTATTATCTAAGTTTCTATTGAAAAAAAATGTACCAAATTCAAAATAGGAGAATAAGTAGTTAAACCATGTTTATTTCTCAATTACATTAAATGTACTATAATTTTGAACTACAGTCTACAGCATTCAGCAATGAAGTATACACAATACACTATTCAATATTATTTACTTACCGTTACCAGCTATTTGAGTTTAATCTTTAAGCAACAAGATGACCTATCATTTGTAGTGGATTGTTGGAACGTGGATGTATATACCTATATCACGATATCGACACAAAATATCTACTTTTTTTTAAATCGATGGCGTACTTTTGTAAATTACGACTTCGTCATTCACCCACTTCGTCAAGCGAAACCGAGTTGAGTTGAAAATGCATTAACTACCTATACAAATTGATCAGAACTTCGTGTCTATGTCGGAACTCGGAATGCGCACAAATATGAAAAAATAATAATCCATAACACCCAGAGTGTAAATAAAATAGTATAGATAAACAAAGCGAAAGAAATAAAAACGTGTTTTGAACAATAGGTATTTGACTGTCTAGCGTTGTGTACCCAATCCTAACCTACAATGTAATAATTATGAAGCGGACGAAATGGCCGAAATTCTCTTATCTACGAGGTGAACAGTGAACACTTAAAAATATAAATTATGATAAACCGTGATAATTTTATGGCAGGAATCCATAACTATTAAAATAATATTATGTATTATATTAAGACATCATATACTAAAATTAAGATTAAAATTTATATTTATTGCAATAAACGAGAAATACAATATAGACATAGTAAACAAGTATCAAGGTCAACCAATAAGCATATGCTTGAATTCGAATGATCTGAGTTCATATTAAAAATTAACTACAAATAAAATTAAAATAAAATTTTATGTTATGTCATATTACAACATAATAAAGTAAAACAAAAAAGAGGAAAAACAATTTAATTTAATATTAAATGTACGAGAAAATATTTTTAATATATATCAGCTTATATTACTTGGTGAGTTTATAAAAATTGATTAAATTAATATTATATTTATGTAATAAAAACACTCTTTTAATTATTAGACGTTGAGTTCCGAAATAAGTAAGATTAAATGGTACAGTTAAATTACAATTATTTTATGTTCTTATATTTATAACACTCAAAAAAATGGAATTTACTTGTGTTAACTTTAAACCTAGGGTATAATACAATTTGTAGTTCATAAGTTTGAACTTTTGGTTCAATCCTTAAACTTGTGGTACATTATATTAGTAAAATACAATTTAGTTGTATTAAGAATGATTTTGATTAATTAGTTTATAGTTGAGGGTAAAACATTGTTGCGTATAGAGTATGTAAAGCCCCACACTGAAATCCTATAAGAAAGAATAAAAAACTGCTTATAATAATATTATCGATATATATAAATATATTGATATATTATACATATTATTATTATCACACACAATTTTTACAGATATATATGAGAAATAATTAGCTGTCTTAAATAAGTAATCAATAAATTAAAGTAATTTCAGTATTTGTAACTTGTACATATGTAGATTATTCTTTATAGAGTTAGGTAAAATGGTATATGTTTGCTGTGTTTGCCAATGCAACAGTTAAAGAGTTGCAAATAGTGGTAATAATTTATTTTCGTAAGTATCATTTTGAAAAGTGCTTGTTAAAATATTATGTATACATTATCTTTTGTTTTTAGTTTTCCTTTAATAAATAAAGAAATAATAAAACTGTGGATAGATGCAAATATGCAATACAAATAAAAGGATTTGTTCCTATAAAATACAGCAGGGTATGCAGCAAACATTTTCTTCAGTCAAATTTTAAAAATATTAATGTGCAAAATTTCCACTTAAAAAATGACGCAGTTCCATCAGTTTTTTGTTCTCAAAATCAAATCCTCACCATAAGTCCAGAAGAAAAAGATGATACGGGTATTGTAATTGCTTATGAAAGTTCAATTGATTTACGTCTGAATAATTCTTGTAAGGAATGTCCCAATTACACCAAAAAGAGTTAAAAAACAAATAAAGTTTAAACATTTATACTGCAATAGACCTTTCAAAGCATCAGTGACTACACCAACACAAGGTAGACCTCAAAGAGCAATATCAATAACTCCAAGAAAAAATACAACTAAAATGTAAAAAATTAAAAGATTATGTCAACAAGTTGGGAGGCTAAAAAGTAAAGTTACAAATCTTAAAGAATTACATCAAAGTATTAGAAAAAAAGATTTGGTTGAAGATAATGAACATGACACATTGTTACAGGGCCACAAAACGCTATAACAGAAAAAAATTGAACAAAAAATAAACTAAATCAATAAACGAAAAAAAAGAATTGAATAACATTAATTGTAATACACCAGTAAACATGACTAATGGTTAAGAATAAACAATAAACGTATTTGTATTGAAAAAAATTGCAAATAACGTTATTTGATAAAACGTTTGAGCTTTTTTTTTTAAATTGAACCCAACATCATTTTTTTTTAAATTTTATAGTTATGAACAATTCAAAGTTGGCTAATCTGTTTTGACAATAGTCAATAATTTATATTTTCCAAATTATTTTCAGGTTTATTTATAAATATCAATTCTAAATGCAAATAACAACTTCATTACATATTTACATCTATAAAATATTAATTCTAAAGTTGTAAATTACAACTATTTAGTATTTTTTGTGATTACAATTTTGAGCTAAAAAGTCTAATACCTAACTATTACTAATTGCAACACGTAATTGGTAAGTTATTACATTAATGATTTATAGAGTTATATTGAACATTTCAAATGTTTAAGCTGCCATTTAGATTTTAGATTAACTACTTACTATTTTGTATACACACTTCAAGCAGTCAATGAACTAATATAATTAGAATTTATTAAACACATTTTCTATCACATTCATGCCATTTTATTTTTTTTTAATGGCTGTAACTGTCATTATCCTGAGTAACAATAAGTTGGTTCCCAGTCGGTTCACACGACCGAATGGTGTATGGAAAGTGCTAAGTGCAAGTATTGAACTTTTAATTATTTTCTTATTTTTCGTGGTGCTAGGTAAGTTCAAAGAGCCAATGTTCAACGGTTCAGTTAGTTCAGTGAATGTGAACTTCATATTTTTGTTTGAAGGTCGCGCGACGGAGCTAGCGTGCAAATATTGAACGTGTTTTTTTTTTATCAATATACCTAATAGATACGTATCGTTATTAATTTATTGTGTACTCATATGGAGACTTCATTTACTTTAATTTTAAATTAATAATTTCAAGAACCTATTACAATTTACAAGTAAACAAATAATTATTAAAATAATCTCGTTACAAGAAAATTTTACAACAAAAATTCGATTGGTCGGAATCATTATATGGACTATAGATGCGTACCGATACGGTACGTTTCGCTATGGATATAATATTACACGTGGGCACCGATACGTATCGATACACAGCAATTTCTTAATAGAAAATATTGTATTAACACAAAAAATGCCGTCATTCACATTTCACCGTTTCTTCGTCTGAAATATCTAAAAATCAGACGAACGCGTGCATGTTCATTGTGTATTCACGACATTCCTTATTGGACATTCCTAATTACTCGAAATAATCATGTAAGTATATTAAAATGCATATAAAATATTAATTGTGAACCATAATAAATATTAAATACCTCATATAGTAATACCTTGCCTGAAATACTATAGCTTAAATTACTATTATATATTATATAATAGCAGTACCTATTGTTGAACTGTATAGTAATGTGTAGGTATAGTCTATAATCATATAAATTACTAAAATCTATTCTGGTAAAGTAAAAGTGAGTAAGTTAGTATAATTAATAGTTGATTTCAGTAGAAAATAATGTACCTATTTAATTGACTGAACTTTATTAACTTACAATAAGCTCAAACAAATATAACTATGTTAGAATTAATTAGCTAAATTTAATTTTGTTTTTAAGAAGTATCTAACTGATTTTGTTGTATTTTATATCCTATGATGTTTGTAATTCAATCAAACTAATCACTATTAGTAACCAAAATGGTAAAATATGATTTTAATCTTATTTAAAAGCAATAATTATTAAATGGGAATTTTATTAAATAAAATATTAATTACAAAAAGGATTTACATTTTTCAAAAACCAACAAATTGATAAAATGATAAAGGAAGGTTTTGAACCAAACTCTATAGATGGTATTTGGCATGATTCAATACAAATTGCTGGACCATTTGGTAAAGTTAATAAAATCTTATTTATCCGAAACGTTTTTCGCCTGATATTGGTATTACGCTAACAAATAAAATTTTAAAAAGTACTAAAAATCAAAAGTCAACATTACCCATAAGCAAGACATTACCAATACCACCGAAGACAAGTTTTTATGAACCAAGTCAAATTGCATCAACCTTAAGTACATTATATAGTTAATACTTGGTATTTATTTCTTTGTATTACTTTATTTTTTGTTGAAAATTATTAGAAAATGTATTATAAACTAGTTTATACTATTAACTTTTTAGAGTAATGCATTGAGACCTTTGAAAATAAACAACAATGCTACAGAATGCAACTCAAAACCTGAAGATTTACCCATTACAAGTTGTACAGAGGAGAATGATTATCAAGGTCAAACAACATCATCACGGAATATGGTAAAATAAATTTACTACTTGAAATATATCTTTTTGGATTTTAAAATTATTAGAATTGTTTAATATTTCACATAGGAAACTATTAATAATAATTTAAGTGGATCTTCTAACAACGATTGTGGACCATTTAATTTGACAGTCACAGAAAATGTGCTTAATAATATCCCAGCTAATCTACATACAACTAATGAAGTTGCTGCTAAAGTTGTACCTAATTCATTAGTATGTGACTAAATCAATCTAATTGTTAACCTTGATGCACAAAATATATTTATTAATAAAATTATGAATACTGTTTTAGATAAAATGATTTTTGTAAAGAAATAGAAGATGATGATGAGAGTTACATCATCAGCGACAATGATGACAATTACTGCAGTTACGAAATTGACATAAATACTGTAATATTAGATAATATTTGTGATAATGAATATAAAGTATAAAAATAATTCCAATGTTTTAGTTTGAACCTATAGTAATACCAAATGCAGAAAATGCAAATGAAGATAGTAATCATGGAACACCTACTGAAATTGAAAACAATATTTCTCTTGCAGGTAAATCACTAAAATGAATGTCTTAAACGTTAAATTTAAATTTATTTTTTTTTTTTTCAGAGGTTAATCCGACCAGTTCAAATATGAATTGTTGCTGTAAAGAGATAGACAAGTTAAAAGCTAGTATAATGAAAAGAGAAAACTACATCCTCACTCAATTTACATTGTACAACACACAACAAACAAAAGTTTCAGCTTTTCTCAGCAATTTGGATAAAAAATTAAATACATTGCTAAATCATTCTCGATCTGCTATTCCTCTCCCAAATTTACCAACACCTTTTATTGATTTTTTACCATTAAAAACTATTAACAACTTGGATTTAGTAGAACAAATTTTAAAACCAGAAAGTGAAGATTCAAACTTTAACTGTCATTCTGAAGAACTAGTAAATTCTATTTCACATTTTATAACATACAATATATTCTAATATGCTTTATATGGTTTTGCAGAAAAATTATTTGATTCTACGAACAGGATCAAATCTTCCATTGAGCGCCGCAGTATCAAATTGTTTTGATTTATGTTTTACTAGGCATGTGGTGTCAAATTTCAGCTTTCATGGTAAAACAAAAAGGTCATTTAAAGTATTACACTTGTACAAAGTAATGAATGATATGTATATTTATAACTATTATACAGGAGGTTTTTTTAAGCCTGATCATCCTATTTGTATGCGTAAATTATGCATATATTAAAATTTTGATTTTAGGAATTTTTAAATACACTTGAAGACTATATTCTCAAATGCTTGATTTTTTTTTTACCATTTAAGTATGATCCTGTTACAATAGAAACTTCTGTTTTTCAAATATGAATCCCTTTTTCATTTTAAATTATTAAGCAGAAATTTTTTTATTGAGAATTTTGATGTATCTCAATCATTATTCAAGCTAGTATTTTTGAGTTATGTAACTTTGTGTTTTAACAATAATATTATGTCAGAGGCAACAGCTTAAACAAATTGAAAAAGTTAGCAATTACAATTGATTTATCAATATAAATAATTTTTAAAAATTATACAAGTATAATAAATACTACATCTAATATTACACATAGTTTTTATTTTAATAAAACCATTTTTAAGGATTATTATTATTATGGTATAAACATTTAATAACTCAGAAACTAATCATATTAGCTGAATTTTGATTCAGATATGTCATCAATATTTTCAAAAAAATAATCTGTTAAATAATAACAATTTAAATTATTATAATATAAAATAATTGTCAGTAAAATTTGTTTTCATTTGAAAGGTAGAAGTTTGAATCTCCTTAAGTAATACAAAAAATATCTGAAATTTAAAAATATTATACTTAAAATCAGAATCATAGCATGCTTAAAAAATCACCCTATATAGTAAACTATTATTATAATAGTCATTAAAAATAAATAATTTTTGAAAATACTTTATGTCTAGAATCTTTATCGGGACGGATAAAAACAAAAGATGACGTTACTGCGGCAACCCAAGTCATTAATAACATTTTAAAACATTCAAAACCACTGTTTGTTGATTGATTTTTACAAAATGTAATAAATAATAATATTAATATAATTTTTCTTATTTTATAACATATACCTATATAATATTATAGTTTAATTTTTGTAATAGCCTGGCACATATAAGTCATGTATTTTTATAGGGAATTAAGTTTTTTAATTTTATATTTTAACACTAAACCTAGCTGTGGGAGGGGGGCTTCACATATATTTTCTGTGGACATGTAGAATCATACAATAACATTTTGTCAGCATTTAGTATATAATTTTCAATTAAATATAGTCGAGGTCAGATATCACAACATGTAGTTAATTAAACTATGAACAATATAATAGACTACTTATTATAGCGGTCTAGGACATCTCGGCGTAGGTCCTTTTTGAAAATATAATAATATATTAGCTAACTTATGGTTAATAATTAAATTTATAAAATTTCAAGTTTTTTATTTTGCATATAACGCTGTATAATTGTATAATAAGCTAATTATACTTAAAATGAAATAGGAATTTAATTAATTATAAATAAAAATATTCAGTTCATCATACTTAAATTATGTGCTATACCTTTTAAATAACTATAATAATATTATGATTATCATAATCATCTAATTTTAAAAAACGTTTATCGACGGCATGTATTTAAAATAATTAATGCTAACATATTATCTAAATTAAAATCATTTTATTAAAAAATCTAAAGGGACTACGCTGAAATAATGGACTACGCCAAAACTTCCCTACTCCCAGATGGCCATGGCGAAATGTCCGAATCCTTCAAAAGTAAATCAAAACACTGTTGTATCACGGTCTTATAATGAACAGTGAACTAAATGGGCACCGTTCGTACATAAACATAAACACTGTTGTAGTACGTTCTAATAATGAACAGTGAACTGAATGGGCGCCGTATTAACTTCAACTTATACACGGTTACGGAACGTTCAACTATTGAACTCTCAGTCCGTTCAAAATTTGAACTATTAAACTTTTGCAGCCCTCGGTTCACCCTAGGTTAAAATTTGGTATTCAAAATGACCAACGGTCGGTGCTAAGAACCAATAATGAACTGAGTGCAGCACCGCGATCTCAATGTTATTTGAACTGTGTGGGAACTTGAATTGTTACTCGGGTATTCTCATTATCATTTTCTTTTATTCTTGTAACCTAACCAATTTGTATA
>JANEHU010002298.1:0-52991 GCA_027563435.1 Nasonovia ribisnigri | reverse complement strand
TTTTTATTCTTACTTAATCTTGTAGATATTTCTAAACTAATTTTTAAATATCGATAAATTGCAGGTGCCTTATATATTTTTTCTAATTTTTTTTTCTCATCCCTTCAAAAGTATTTGCCTGCGGGCTCCAACGTTCCCCTTCCATTTTTTTGTAAATATTTTTACTTTACTTTACTTTACAAGACTGTCTGAGCGGAGCGTTTTTCTTATTTGGTTGTAATTCAAAAACGAATAATTGTAGATGCATGACAATTTCACTAAATGTTTATATTCTCATTTTCTATACACCATTCAATTTTGAAAATATTTTGATTTGTTTTGAGCTGTTTACAGACATTTTTAGTTTTCAATTTTTTTAGTTTTTTTTTTTATAATTGTCAATAAAATTTTATTTGGTGGGCCAAAAAGTCTGAAAATTTAATACAAGCTTTTTATATATTGTTACAATATCAGTTGAAAAATTTTAAAAATACATAGGCACGATTTTTTTTTATAAGCATTTAAAGTTCGAATTTTGACAAAATTTGTCAAAATCTCGAAAATTATAAATCATTGTAATTAAAAAATTATAAAATGTTCAGTTTTTATAACTTAGTGTTGAAAATTTAAAACAAAAATTCTCATAAATAAATCATACTGTAACCAAAAAATCTAAAAAATATATCAACACATTTATTTTTTACAGACATTTTAATTTCAAATTTAGACAAAATTTCATATTTAAACCAAGAATAATGATTTTAGTTATTTTGATATAATTTAAAAATATTATTTGTTGGTATATGAAACTTTTAGAATATATTGTTATATTTTATATACACGCAATGGCATTTTAAAATATAATTTTTTTGAGAAAAATGAATTTAACCAACTATAGTAAAATATACTAATGCCTATAATACTAAAATTAATTACTTTATTCACAATAATATCATCAAATACATTTAGACTTAGTAAGATATTATAGACTGACTGACCGTCTTCGCTCAGAATCGTTTTTCTTATTCAATGATATTATATCATTGGATAAAAATCTAACACAATCCATTACAGTGACTCACTTGTAACCTACTGTACAGCAGAGCGACATACACTTACCCGCCCTTTTTTTTTTTTTCTACACACCACAGCATTTTCAAAATATTCTGACTCATTTTGAGCTGTTAACGGACATTTTCAGTTTCCAATTTTTTTAGTTTTTTTTTCTATAAATGTCAATAAAATTTTATTTGTTGGGTAAAAAATCTTGAAAATTTAATAGTAGGCTTCTAATATATAGTTTCAAGGCAGATGAAAAATATTAAAAATCCGTAGTCACAATTTTTTTTTATAGGTAATCAAAGTTCAAATTTTGACAAAATACGTAAAAATGACGAAAATGTGCAATTTATTTTGAGTTAGAAATTCATAAAAATTTTTCTTTTTATATCTAAGGTTTGAAAATGTGATACAAGAATCCTAATAAGTTTGCCTAATTTTATCAATAAAAAAAAGTTTATAAGCAAGTCATAATAAATTTTTATGAGCATTTTAAGTTTAAATTTTTACAAGATTAGATATTCACTCGATTTCTCATGTAGCGATTTTCTTATTTTGTTGCAATTCAGAAACGAATAACTGTAGATGCATGAAAATTTCACTGAATGTTTATATAAGCTATTTCTATACACCATCTAATTTTTAATATATTTTGACTGTTTTTCAGCTTTTTATGGACGATTTCAATTTTCAAATTTTTTAGTTTTTTTTCTATTAATATCAATAAATTTTATTTGTTGGACCAAAAATAATGAAAATTTAATACAAGGCTCCTGATATATTATTACAATAGCAATTGAAAAATATTAAAAATACATAGGCACACATTTTTTTTATAATCATTTAAAGTTCGAATTTTTTCATCAAAATCTCGAAAATTATCAATCATTGTAATTAAACAACTATAAAATGGTCAGTTTTTATAACTAAGGATTGAAAATTTAAAATAAAGATTCTAATAAATAGTACATACTGTAATCAAAAAATCTAAAAAATATTTAAACACAGTTATTTTTTACAGACATTTTAAGTTCAAATTTGGACGATATTACATATTAAAATCAATTTTAACGAGTAAAAGTATATATTATAATAATTTTATAGCATCACTGATAATTTTAGGTTAATAATTAAATAATATGAATAATATTAATTCAACTTAGCAGCTACCGTAAAATAACAATATCAATATAATTTAAAATATCCTAGACTGACATACCGTCTCCGCTCAGAATCGTTTTTCGTATACAATGATATTATATCATTGAATTCAAATTTAATACCATCCATTATAGTACAGTGATCTACTTGTAGCCTACTGTACAGCGGAGCGACATCCACTTGACCCCCTTTTTTTTTGGAATTCAGCAAAAGTAGGGATATAATATAAATATAACAGTATAATATTAAAACATGAAAACAATAGTTCTTTGGTATATTTTAATGAAAAGTTGTATTAAACACTGAAGTCACAGTAAGAAAAAATAACAAATAATGATATACTTATATTAAAACATAAAAAAATATAAAACAATAGGACGGTAATCCTTAAATAAAAATAATGTAAGTGTGGTTTACACTTGTATAATGGTTTTGCACTAAAGTAACTAGGAATTCAAAATAATCACTACAATCTAACTAAACAAATTTGAATTTTGAATATTTGATAAACGTATACGTTATAACGTTTAGAATCACCTAAACCTACGTTTGAACAACAGATACCAATTGTATCTAAAAAAAAAAGATTTATTTTGTTTTCTCATGCTTTATATTCTCGTTGAAATGTTCATTTTCCTCACGAGTAAATAATTCTATGATTGGGTTTTTGAAACTATTTTCAGTATTTTCAACTGGTAAGTTTGGATGTAAAATCATTATCTTGGATATTAATGTAATCCAATAATCGGTATCAATGCCGTCCATTATACTCATCTTTTTTAAACGTTCTTTGCGATCACGATGCCTTTTGTCTACTGACATATAATGGTAATTGTCATCGAAAATATTTCTCAATTCCACTTCAAAGTCATAGCTAGAGTATTTGGCTATTTGTTCAGATAGCCAATAAAAATTACTCCCTTCAAATTTAATTTCTATACATTTTATCCATTTTTCGTTAGTTACATACTCATTATTTACAGTATCAATTAAGTGATATGCTGAACAAAATTTTTTTCTAAATGCTTTACAGGCCTCACAAGTTCTTGAAGGCTTCAAACATTTGAAATTTATATATTTTCTTTTTGTTAAGTTTTCACTCGTGCATGAAGCTTCTTTAGCTATTGTTTCTACATGGTTTATTTGATCCTGATATGTTTCCTTTAATAACCATTCCAATACTTCTGATACCAGATCGCCTCGAGTGTCTTGACAGATAGCACCATATATTTTATCATCTTTAGAGCTGTTTAGAGCTTCACTATTAGAAGACATTTTGACGTAGATATCTAATGAAATAAAAAGGAGAGACGATATTCGTATAATTGTTACTTTTTAGAAGACATTAAATGAACATTTTTCTATAACGCCGGGCACGACGAGAACGAATTTGAAATGCATTTGTGGGAGAAGCAAAACTGGGTATTTTTATTAACTGGACAGTTCAAAATTAGTGTTTGTAATAATAATTTTTTATTCTTTAAATATAATTCTCAACGTTTCATAATTCTTTAAGCATAATTTTATTTTTTGAACTCAAATGAGTGTACATAATATAAAATAGTTTATATGGGGTTAAAAATCTAGAGAAAAAACGTTGAGACATATTAACCAGAATAAAGAAAAAACTCATGATGATACTAATTTGGTCAGTCCCTACTTCCTACAGTAATAATAGTCATTGTAATGTGAGTGACAGTTACACGGTGACGAACGAAGGAGGAACACTTAATTGTTTTGTGCTACAAATTATAATCGTATAAGTTGTGACTTGTTGTCTGTGGAGTGTGGATACGGACGCAAGGTGACGAACGGCAATAATAAATAATAATTATAGTCGCCGAACAGTCGGCGTTGTAGTAATACAGAATTTTCCGTTGAGTTGGCAGCACTGATGGTCGCGGTGACGACGGTCCGGCAGACCGGTTGCGAGAACAAGATAACAGCGAACTGTTCGGTGCCGATTTATACCAGAGCATAGACACTGTGTGTATTAGCAAAATCGGCTGATTGTGGCCTTGAACACGGTTTTCAGGAGGCGTGGTACACGTTACCAATTAAATGTATCATATCAATATTAAAAATGTTAAATAACAATCTTACAATATTTAATGCATAGCAAGTGTAGCAAATACTGAAACTACTGACAATACCATACATAAAAAAACTTTCAGTTAATTAAAACGGCTGTTGTCCGTAGTCAATGGATTGTTTCCGTTTTTATAATATCAATTTTTTGAGTCCAATACTTCTACCGTAAGGATACAGAAACCCGACCAGCTGATCGAGTGTCGCTTCTATATTATTCTGTGTTTATACGGAGTAGCTACCTTGGTAGATTTTAGACAGCAAATGAGTAATGACTTCAATAAGTGAGACGATCGCCGATCTTCATCAAATTTCGGATGTGCGGTTTTTGACGGATTAGGCGATATCTCGTAACTCTTGACTTACTTTGATCTACGGGATCTACCTCATAATGAAGGTGAACTATCTTTTAACTGCGGTGAAATTAACCGGTATTTATGGAATGTGGTCCCAGCAAATATTAGCAGTTGCAGTTTTTAATTCTATGTTATTAATACTAACTAGGTTGGTTTTCAGGTTTTTTATGGGTTTCAGATGATTTAGCCTATTATATGGATTGACATTATGTTGTCAGATTTCTTTTATATTTGTTAAAAGATATTGAAAAAGGTCTTTCGCGAGCGACAAAGGCTCTTTGCAAATTGGGTGGCGGAGTGCGCGCTATCTACCGTCTGTGAAGGGTACGATAGTTCGTTAACAGTTAGAGAGCGCTACCGACAATGTATCGTGTGATATTGCATATTTGTTCTACAAAACACTTGTTCCATGAATATTTATTCCATAAACACTTGTCTTGTACTATGAATATTTTATCATAAAATACTTGTTCCAGACGTGGAACAAGTGTTTGGAGGAACAAATAATCATGGAGCAAGTGTTTTTGGGAAAAGTAGTTTGTGGAACAAATATTCATTGAACAAGTGTTTACGGAACCAAAGTCAATCGGAACAAGTGTTTTGAGGAACAAAAGCTAAATTTGCATCTTAATTAATTTTTGAAAGGTTATTCGTCGGTCACTTTTTGAAACTATAAAATAATGTCACAACTCAATACACAAGTATTTGAAAATGAGATTACTGTATATGGCCTTCAAAATTACCTATTTTCTATAAAATTAAAAATATATTTATGTAAAAAATGTTCAAATCGATCATAGAAAAAACGATATAAGTCATCATTTTAAATAACCGTATTTTGATATTCAGTAGCAATATTGTTACCGTATACCATACTTGGTCCGTGGTCGTATTTTACTGTACAAATGCGGTATTTACCCTTTTCCCCACACACTCGAGACACATGTAGCTGGTCAATATCATTAGTATACAAATGGGCAATAATTATTAGTTACTGATAATAAATATTTGATAACGATTTCACTGGCTCATTATCCACGGTGTAACGACCAAACACTTTTCTCAAATGTTTATTGACTTTTTGTTGATCGGGATTAATAATATGAAGAATTATAGACAATGAATTGTAATATTCCTTGGTTTTATTTATTTTATTATTAACTGAAAGTTTTTTTTAAATAGGTGTCGATAAAAAAATATTTGTTTGGTCAAAAAGCTTAACATTTTAATACAAGATTCCTCATAAGTTGTTATTACTGTAATGATTGAAAAAAATCGTGTGTGATTCTACAATTATTTTTTATGTTTGTCTGAAGTTTAAATAGTAACCAGGGGTGGCTCCAGAGACATGGTTGGGGGAGGGCTCAGTCTTAATTTTCAGAAAACTTACTATAATGTTATAACATGTTATTTTTATAATTTTGTTTTCAACAATTTAAATTTTTCTAGAAATACGGGCTTGGGAGGTGGCTGCGGCCTCTAGCCCCCCTCCCTTTGGAGCAGCCCGATAACTTTTCTTTTACCGTTTTAGTATATACCATATACGAAGGGGTGATATATACCTAAGTAGATAATAGTTCTGTTGTATATTTGTTGGTATGTGTCATTGTGTCGACTTTACCTCGTTATTGAGTCACTGTAATGTATTTATATGTATATATATGTATTAAATTTGAATTCAATGATAAATCATAACATACGAAAAACGATTATGAGCAAAGACATTCAGTATAATACTAAATATATTTAGTATTACATTAATTATAGCCTATAGAGTATAGATGCTACTATTGTATTGAATCAACATGCACAATAATATATGGATATAATTTATTTAATTTAATAACGTGGTTTAATTTCTCGGTATGCGGCATAGTCTTACATTTATATTTTTTTGTTTTTCCGAAGCTGTTTGTTGGACTATTAGTTTTTACATAAAAAAGGTCACTCGGATGCAAGCGCGTATCTTAAACATAATAAAGATAAGCTGAGTACGAAGGCCCCCTCCCAATACCATGCGATAGTGAATTGAACCAAACAATACGTTTAATATTTATGCTAGGGATTAAGATATAATTTATATCAAAGTCCGGGGTTGACGATTGTACAACAAGTAATATATTATAAATGGTTTAACATTTTTCGCACTAACATATTATAATGAATGTTACCGGCGTATTTTATAGGCAAAATAAGTACATTAGTACACTATTATTGTCTACTGAAGACAGAAGTGTTCAATATTGTCCATCATTATTACATTTTAGCTCATCGTAAATATACTCCATGTGATCAATATCTCCATTCTCTGAGAAAAAGTGATTGCGCCCAATCAAAAACAGGCAGTGGCGTAACTAGAACTTCTAATGCCCGCGGAAAAATAATCCAGCGGGCCTTTAATTTTACAAATTTATAGGGTTGTCATAGTTATGATCCCTCCAGAGTTATTATATAATCATAGTTTTTATTTGTAAATCTCTTGATTAGAATTATGAAGTTAGATATTTCATAGTATTTATTAGTTCTGGATTAGAATTTAAATATTTTTACATTTTTCTTATTAAAATATTGGGAGTTGAGATGATATCAAATATTAATTGTTATATTATCGTGGGCAGATATTTCATAATCACCGCAGATACCTAGGTAGTAGGTACCTCTATACATATTATTATAGATTTCCAACTCATGATAGTTGAAATTAAAATCCACCATTTTCGTGAGAATTGTGGGTTTTGTCATAGAACATTCTGGCTTCTGCGCTGTTGCTTATTTTCATATTACAACTGTCAAAAATAAATGAATTTGTTTAATTAGATTAAAATTGTTTGTCTATTACTGCAGGGGTGGCCAACATGACTATGTACGAGAGCCACAAATACTAATGCAATTATATCAAGAGCCAAATTATCTAACCTGTAATTGTATACCACAAAAGTAATAAAGATAGCTAACATCCGATAAACATATTATCAAATTACGAAATATGAAATTATATCGTTGTTAAAATAGTCTGTGTTGAATAGTTCTGTTGTAAACACCTTAATTTGTTTGTAAAATATGTGAAACATTTTACCGATACTTGCGAAAGTTAGTTACTCAAATAAAATAGTTAAGATACCCAAATATTAAAAACTGTGCGGTATGGTTGATATAAATTTTCGGAACGACGTATTCATGTGAATCGCTTTATTCAACAATGAAAATAATCAAGTTGAAATATCGTTCTAATTTGACTGATGATCATCTCACAGAATTACTAAGAACTGCTCTTACATCAATTCAAACAGATCTTAAGAAGCTTACTAAAAAAGTAGACATGAAAAAATACCACGCGAACAAATTTAGCTTAATGTAAAATTGTTTAATTTATTATTTATATTAATTAATTTTTTTTTGTTTATTTATCTGTAATCTATAGCATTATAGAATAAAAACATTTGCTTTATAAATCTATACAAAAAAAAATTAAAATTTTGGTTTTTGTAAATAAGACCGCGAGCCGCAAACGACTATGACGAGAGCCGCATGCGGCATGCGAGCCGCAATTTGGCCACCCCTGGTCTATTATTATAAATATGATCATTGATCATATTTATTTAGGGTTTCATACTGTCATTTTAATGAGATGAAATCTGAATACAAACTTTTCAAATTAAAATAACTAAAACAAAAATTAGTTCTTGCGTGTTAATTTTTTTCCGAATTTAGATTCATATTTGCATTGTGAGACAAATTATTTATATTAAGAGTAATTGGGCAGTTATTTTTTGTATTGAGCTAAGTATATTTAAAAATACCAGCATATAAGAAAAGAGTCTGGGCCCGCCAAATAGCTATATAGCAAGCACTACCTACAAAACCCTTTTTAAATTATTATAATCGTATAGCCATGAACGCGTCCGATTGTTAAACCAGATTTGGACACTGTAAAATAATATTTATTGAAAAGGATTCACCGTCTACATATTTATAGCAAAGGCATAACCTAACCTAAATGTTCCACAATAATTACATTATCACCAACATAGATGATATTATGATATACCTAAATCTAACAGATAAAATAGTCTATAAAATATAACTGTGTGTTAGTGTCAGTCATTATTCTAAATACCTAGTTACTGTATTAAATTTCAGAGTGATTTCATTTTACAAGAATTTAATTTTTTTTAAAGATCATCTTAAATTTTAATTTTGTAATAATGGTAATCTGTTTTTATTGGATTTGTGACATTTCTTGAAGGGCCCTCTAAAGTCATAGAGGCCCGTGGCTAATTTCCCGTCATGCCACCCTATCGGTACACCACTAAAAATAGGTCGTAAATACTATCGTAACCCGCAGCAACCACCCAATTCCACACTTCTCGGTACCATTCGTTTGCGCGAATTAACCACATCCTCTCGGTGAATGGAGTTTTGCCGTATAGGTGTGATATAGATACAATGGCGTACATTATTTTTGTATGTGGGGGAGAGCAGAAAAACTAATTTAAACTTAGGTAAGTTCCTGCACATTAAAATGATAAATAACAAAATATAGCTAATATAAAATTTTATTTCAAAACCACAAACAATTAAACCAGAGCCGTCATTTGAGGTGTTGCAGCGTATGCTAAATGCTTATATACAAACCTGATGGCTGCGATAACTAAAATTGATCAAAATTGTATTTTGGCGTGACTAAAATTTTTCTGCGTCATGCAGTAATAATCTTTTTTTTTTAATACATAATTACACCAATTAGATAATGGTCTTAAGGACCAATATGGCTATATGGATATTATGTGATATTACTATCCACGTCTATCACATAGTTCTCCGCTTCTATAATATTCTATTGCCATTGTCGACCAATAAAATGGGGAGAACTACGAGCAATTATAGTGGGGAGATGCGTAAACCGGACGAAAAATAATTTTTTTTTTGTGACAAAATGTTGGAGATGCTAAAATACGGTATTTTTAATTTTTTTTATAAAATAGGTACTGTATTATACAAGTTATAAAATCATTTTAAAATGGATTAAATGAAAAAATTGTTAAAAAGGTCAGAAAACATTTAAAAAATAAATAATACAAAAATTATTTTAGACCAAATTCACCAAATTAATATTTAGTCATGCTATACCTACCAATTATGATGTACCATATTATGTCCATACTCCATAGTCCATATACCTTATGACTAGAACTAATTTAAATTAAAAATATTTTAATTACATTTCATATTTCATAGTAAATTATATTCATAAAATATAAATACATTTTCTTAATAAATTTCGAAATAAATTAGAATTTGAGTAACCTACATTATTATCTGCCAACTAGTATATATTATAAAATATCTACTAATTTTTTGGTTCGACATTTTTACTTCTTTTGAGTACTAAGTATTTATATCAGAAATTTAGTAAACAAAGTTATACAAACTAAATTATTTAATCTTTAAAAGTTTAAATAAACATTAGGATATCACTATATCAGTTTTTATATTGAATTTTTAAATAGAAATAAATAAAAAAACTATACTAAATAAATAGGTAGTACTTATGTTCTATCTCGTATTGTGCTTATATTTGTTTTTCCTTCGGTGACCTTAGGTTAGGTTACGTTTTTGTAAATATTTATATCATTATAAAAAAAATTATATTATTTCTATTTTTTATAACAAAATTAATTTAAATTCTTAATTTTTTTTTCAATACACAACAATTTAATTTTGCCAAAGTGTCATAAGTATTTAAAGTTTTGATGAGCGAAGGGTTCTCCTACAAGTGTTGGTCCAATATTCCGCTCATATGAATTTTAATTATTAATAACAAATTAACTGCTTGTCCAAAATTTGATTTATATAGATCTAAGTACTCCTAAGAGTATTTTGCTTCAGAATATAAAAACAATGAAATAATGAATATTTAACATTAATTTGATCACCCTATACAAAAGAAGATTAACAGCAATAGTTTTCATAATTATGAATTATTATGATACACATTATTTTTTATTCAAAAAAATAACTGTTACTTTACAGTTTTAATACTGTTTATATTTGCCTTATAAATAGTCATAAACATGCACAAAAACAATGTATCATGTTGTTTTATCAATTAAAGAAACCTATTTTATCAAATGAGTATTTGTGGCGTTCTTCATGTTTTTTAGACAAATGCTAAAATAACTTGGAATATTGTTCAAAACTAAGCACAATCTTACTCCAAGAGTTGTGGAATAATA
Source organism: Nasonovia ribisnigri (assembly GCA_027563435.1). NCBI lineage: Eukaryota > Metazoa > Arthropoda > Insecta > Hemiptera > Aphididae > Nasonovia > Nasonovia ribisnigri. The sequence goes on along the minus strand of JANEHU010002298.1, from coordinate 42,112 downwards.
AAAATTCAAAAATGTAGGTATTAACTTAAATCAATTCATAAAAACTACTGTGCTGATAGTTGACACTAATATCCAAAAATATTTTAATTTTGTCCCGAGTATAGCACTTCTACGGTACTTGGTATCAATCATTTGTGGTAGATGGTTATCATAATTCATTTTAACATTTTACTTTTTTTTTTAAATTATAATAGTATATTAGGAATCTAAAAATTCCTTTGTATTATCATACAATTTATATTGTGTTTTATCATTTGACTATCTCTTCTTAATAAGATATATTCACAAACACAGATATACAATATTTTGTATACTGTTTATGTGTTTAATCAAAACTGTATTTGTAACAGAATAAATAACACAGCATTTTTATTTAACATGGAACAATGGTAGTATTGATTATATATATATTTTTTTTAGACTTCCGTAAACAAAACAAAATATGTTCTTAAAACTTTAATATTGAAATCCTAAACAAATAAATAATCATGATAATAATACACTATAAAATTGAACAACATATGGAATGTTTCAGTGAAACGAAAACTAAAACCAAAATGAAATTTGTACACCTTTATATTTCTTATATGGAATTGAAAAAAATACTATGACACACATATCATTCTTTGTTGGCTGTAGCTTTGAAATTTTTGTGCAGCTCTGGTTTGATGTCATAAACCAGTTCAAGAATTTGATCAATGACTGCCTGCTTGTTAACAATTACGGCCTTATTCATCTCTTCAATCTTTATTTTAGTGTCAGCATCTATTCTTGCAGCGACATCCTCGCGAGAACCCATGTGCTAAAATTTTCAATTATAAATTAAAAAAATAATTTATGAACTCAACAAGTCAAACAAATTATTGTAGAATCCATATTATACAATTAAATATTTACTTTAATTTCAAATTCCTTGAACTGTTTTTCCCTTTCTTGTCTGTATTTTTCAATTTCATCTTGAGCTTCTTCTTTGGCCTGCTTTAAACGTCTTGCTTTACCTATAAATAAGTATAAAACAATATGCCAATATCAAAATTGGGCGAGATACTGCTACAATGGAGTGAATGTTTTTATATTTTAAGCAATCTTTAGAAAATTGAATTAAAAAAGACCAAAAAGTTGAAATGTAAATGACAACATTTTGATAAATAAAATCAATAGAATAAACAAATGCACCAGGGTTAAAATATTAAATCTAAAGGTGCTATTTTAGTAGTACAACTTTATGTAGGTACATCCTAAGATAAAAATAAATGTTTACTACACTCATACAGGGTTGCATAGCACATAGATTGGTTTAGTAATTAACAAAGATTTAAAGGACTATTATTATAAGCCACCAAATTAAGTTTAAGGGATTATTATGTCATTAATGATTCATTAAATATTTGGGGATTGTTTATGTAACATGGTATCAGAATTTTAAACAAACATTAATTAAACACCTATTCATAATATTAAAACTGATTAATTATTATTATTAATTGAGCAATAATAGGAACCCTAGTAAAAACCACGCCTACTAAATCTAATGTAGTAACATTAATTTTATGCTATATTTATATTTCATAAAATAACTATTTTGTTTAATGACTTGGAATGATATTATAGATGGAAATAAAAGTATTATATTTGAGATGGTTGTTTACAAAACTCAAACATTTTTGAAAAAATGAAAAAGTACAAGGTGTGGCTTTAAGTAAGCCCACAGAGGCACCGAACAGCTCATCAAAATATATAGATACCTGCCTACCAAAAAAACTCGATCGTGAAATGAAAAACAATTGGTAAATCGTATCGAAACGTTCGACGTACAATGTGATTAATGGGTTATTTTTAATTGGAAACTACCTACCTAGTGTCTTATATCTTATATCAGACGGTATCAGCCACACCTTAAATTGTGTCGACTAGGTACTTACGTTTCTTGGCTTCGGCTACTTTTTCCGCAGCCCTCTTTTCGGCAGCCAACAGTTGTTGGATTCCTTGAGTTTGGCTGGCCATCGCGATGACAGATTAAAAACAATTTATTTTTTAAAACAATATTTGTATTATGTAATACGGGAACGATCAGCACACAGCGGAGATGAGCTGATGATATGGGAACGGGAGCGCCTGCTGCCTAGTAAATTACTTATCTGTACGTCGTCCTACAGTACATAAATGGGGAATGGTGATGGCGAAATAAATGGGTGTAGCCAACTTCGTGCCAAGGGCTCAAATAACAATCAGCTGACTAGCGACTTGGTGATTTTCTTTTGGATTATCCAATCCATGAACGACTGTTATCACTGTTTTATTGGTGAAAGATAACAACTTTCGACCATAGATATTATAAGATCTTATAATATCTATGCTATCGAGTATCGACTGCCGGACTGCATAACTTTAATCTTTATGCTGTGTCGGCGGATGTGTGCAGTACATAAAAAATTCAAAATATTGGAATTCAAATTTTGAATCAGTATTCAGTATTCATTATTCGACATATAACCATTTAGTGCATTTCGGCTCGGAATTCTTAAATACATAAAAATTAATTATTATTTAATTTTTAAATATTCACGGATCGTCGTTCCGTTATACTATTAACTGTAGTATAGTTAATAGTGAGATAGGTCGTTGGTACCATATTTATAATATTTATTTACTGTGTCGGCCTATAAATACTCTATTCTCCATTTTTCCATTTCTATTTTCTAGCAATCATTGACATATTAATCATCAATTATGTCATTTGAAAATCTGAACAAAGATCCGTTGTAAGTGCACACCATTTAGCTTATAAGGATTTATTTATTGCTCGAGTATATTTAGTTATAATACCGATATAATTAATTTGTTTTACTTTTAGTTTTGTTTCGGGATTAGAGCTGTTGAATAATGTTGATGACAAGAAATTTGTTCGTTTGGTCGATAGGATGATACAAGATTTTGAACCCAATCGATTGTCTTCGTTTTCAGAACATGAACTAGCATCCATGGAAAAATCTTTGAAATTGAACCATAACCAATGTCAGTGTTTACTGAATTGTTTAAGCCAATTATTGAAAGAAGTTAATATTATTTGAAAATCATATAATTTCCTGAACTTGTATTTTAATAGTTTATTTATAGGTTATAAGTGATGTGACAAAACCTGTAGTACTTAAAAATGTGTTGTCTACGCTATTTTCATTAAATGGGAAAAAAGTTGATATATTTTGTGAATGTTGGTCTACAAATGCTGAACAAGTTGTGTCTAGGCTTCAACAAAACTTTACTCATTCATACAGGGTAATTAAAGATTCAAATTTTATTATATTTCATCAATCATTATAAATTCAAATAATTTGTTATATTAAGTTAAAGGATGTAAATTGGGCTTTGAATATTTCGTCAAATGTTGGAATAGAGTTATCTGATCCAGAACCTAGATGTTTAATAGAGTTTAAAGTTGAAGACACTCAATATCACAATGAACCTAAAATCAAAGAAGTTATTTTGGATTTGAATGAAGAAGAGTTGAAGAAACTCTACGATACATTAGAAACAATTAAAGTCAAACTTGATTCACTTTCAGATTAATAAGTGTAAATAATTAGAACGTATTATTTAATATTTGCATTTATTCACTGTAATAATATCAACAACAGTAATAACTAATTATAAAAATTTAGCCAACTATAGTTTATTATAATTTGTTGATTATTTATTCTATTTTTTTAATTATATAATTGTTATTTCATACCATTGATTTTATGTGTAGAAAAATAAAAATGTTTGTGTACAAACCATTGACGTTATGGCTTATAGCAATATACCAAACATAGTAATAGTTTCAACCGTAGAACAAGTTGCGCTGCTAAGGTTAGTACCCAGTAAACCATACCAACACACTAGTACTATAAGGGTTTGTTTCATTTAAAATGTCATTGTGCGTGTTACAATTCACAATATAAGGTAATTATTTAGTACAGAGGACGCCGCTTACAAGACTCGCATTGTGCTGGTCCCAAAGTGAGTATTACTTATTACTAATAAGTATTACTAATTATTTAGTACAGAGGACGCCGCTTACAAGACTCACTTTGGGACCAGCACAATGTGAGTCTTATAACCAAATTAATCTTATAGGTGATCTTATATAATCTTATCTACTTTAGTACATATTACATTGTACTTATGAGTGAATGAATGAAAAAATTATGATTGAAAAATTAAAATTACATTATTATAAAACTTATTACATTTTAATAAAAAGTTATAAATAATATTGTATTGATTATCGAATAAAATAGTTGTGCCAGATAATTGGGAGTGTATCCTACCTCACACTACAATAACAATAATTGTCATAAATGTGAAATGCGATCAAATTTATTGTCCATATACACATTAATATAAAGCAAGATTCGAAACCAGTAATATCCAACAAAAATATGAAATTTTTGAAAACCAATTTATTTCTACATTTTAACCAAAAATGTTTATTTCCTACCATTTAATTTTTTTACGAAATATGAGTTATAAACGAAGTGGTTAGTCTTATAATAAAATTTTTTATAATGTATTGGGATATGTCTGGACCGCTTCAGGTGATTTTGAATCTAATAAGCGACAACGTTATATCCGCGAGTCTTATAAGTGGCATCAACTGTATATTAAATATTAATGCATAATCTAAATGATTTTTGTCGCAGTCATATATAAATCAATATATCTAAATATTTGATAGTTTCACATTGTGCTATGTCTATATTCTCCATAATATTGTACTTTATCTTGTTGTGTTTTAATAACAAATATTTTGAACACAAGGAATGGCATCACTGCCAGCTCTGGAAGCAAGTTCAGCCTGGATGTTCCTTCAAATATCTATATACATTTATTTATTAAATGGATTATTTTGCCATGCAAACTCTAAAATATCAATTAGTTGAATTTATTTATTAGAAGAATATAGATTATAAATTTTAGGTATATATCAGGAGCGGACTTATGTGGGCGACATAGTGGTCACCTCCTTAGGGCTTTTTTTTATTGATTTAATCATGGTTAAGTCTTCACTGTACTTTATTAATCACTCATAAATATTACTACTCACCCTTTCCCTTAAACAAGCTTCAGATCTGCCCCTGGTAGTTGGTACTTAATCTATATAAAAATTATATCAGCACAATGAAGCTGCAATAATATTTACAACATTAAAATGTCAGTTTTAATTTAAATTGGGGTTAGAAAACATATTTCAACTGAATTATGGCATGAATGATTGATGGTACATGATTGTTGATAATTCATCATCTTTAAAGATCTAAAGGATCGTATTTCAGAAATTATATAAAACATTTTAAGCATTAGCTCAATTGAATACTTCCACAATTATTAGTTTTATATACATTTCATAAATTACAGGTGTAATTTATATTATATTTGTCCTGATTTACATACCAATAAAACAATCAAGTTTTTTAATTTTTTAATTAAATTTTAGTTTGTACATATATATTTAAAACAAGTTTAGAAGTATATAGAAAAATAACAATCATATTAAGCAAATTATAATAAATAAATATTAAATACTATTATTTAATATGTATTTACGATAATTGAACCTCTTTATCATTTGGTAGTGGCTCAAAATATTTGTCAATAATTTCATCTTTCACTTCTTCTAATGAAGCTGGACACCATTTTGGATTTCTGTCTTTGTCAATCAACAGTGCTCGGACTCCTGTACAAAAAAAAAAAAAATTGTATTACTGTAATAATAACAATAAGTCAATAAATAAATGAAAATCACCTTCGTAAAAGTCGGTAGAATATTTGGCTTCAATGCTCCTGTACGCCAGTCGATGTTCCATTCTAAGACATTCGTCTAGACTGAGGTTTTTTCCTTTCAAAATCTCCTTTCGCGTAATTTTCAATCCCGTGGGGCTGACCTCGCTGAGCGATTTAAGCATCCCTTGCGCCCACTCCGAACCATCTGTTCTCAGCGCGTCGACAATCGCTTCGACTCTCTCGTGGGAAAATATCGAATCGATTTTCTCCACAAACGGTGCCATGGTGAACTCCACGGCGTCCAGATCGTCTGTGTTCTCGGCGAGTACGATTCCCGGGTCCCGGACGTCCTCGATCAGCTTGGCCCGGAGACCGTCGATCTTCGAACTGTGTACGTAATGCGTGGCGATGCCAGTCTTGGCCACGTCGCTGCCCTTCAGCCTGCACCCGGTCAAGCCCAACATGACGCCCAGGTGCTTGTCCATCCTGGACAAAATGTGACTGCCACCCACGTCGCAGAACAGCCCGATGGCGGTCTCCGGCATGGCGAACAGTGTCCTCTCGGTGGCCACCCTGTACTTGCCGTGCACGGATATGCCAACGCCGCCTCCCATCGTGATGCCGTCGATCAGCGAAACGTAAGGGATTTTGTACTTGCCGATAATGCTGTTCATCGAGTATTCGTTCTGGAAGAAGTTTGTGCCCATTTCCAGTGACACGGAACCCGGGCCGTTCTCTGTGATGGATTTCACGTCGCCACCGGCACAAAACGCCTTGCCGCCGGCTCCCTGGACGATCACCATCCTCACCAGCGATTCGAACTCCTTTAGTTTCGGTTTGATCTTGACGACCATCGACGTGTTGAGGGCGTTCAGCGCTTTTGGCCTGTTCAATGTAATGATACCCACATTGTTTTTGACTTCAAACAGCACGTCGTCCATGCAGACGGTCGAAAGATTTCGTTTATACGCCAAAAAACGTGTCGAAAACCTGAGGCGAGTCGAACAAATCATCTGCAACAAGAACCCATTACAATCGTAATTATATCAAGAGGAATATTATTGACATGATATATTTTTATTCACTATTCAGATGTCACCTACATCATTTACTTATAATAATGTTTATATAAGTTAAATATTTAAAAAATTGCATTATTTTGTAAGTAATGGGTATAGTGTGCAGCATAACTGTTATTAAACCTATATGAATATAGATTGGTACTTAAAATTTAAACACATTATTTATTAGAGGAATACCTATAGGTATTAAAATAATTACGAATATAGATTAGGTACAAATAGGGATAAGAGACAAAAAAAAATGGTTACAGATAATATATTTTTGCTATAAAATTAAATATAAGAAAAGGGAGGACGCCAAAACTGCATAATATAGGTATTCAATATTGTATATCCGTCTTACAAATATATGTATAATGTCACAATGTACAAATTAGTACAAGTACTTAATAGCAAATTTGAGTTCGGTAAAAATAGTTACCTAACATTAGTTCGATTTAATATTAAAGAGAATCGAGACAATACTACGAATATAATTATGAATATTCAAATCTTGTAGGTTTTTATTGATATTTAATTTTAAATCGATTTATGCGTTAATAAACGGTTTATTGCTATTACAATTAACAACACATGTGTTATAACTTATAGGTGTGGCGTCTTCAAGACCTCAAATATATTGTATCTATCAAACAATCAAAGATATTATATTATAGGTATTAGTGTACTACATACTATTATGCTGCATAGGTTAGATAACGACAATTGATTAGTCAAAAGGGGCCTAATTCTTACAAAATATTTTTCAAATAATAAAATATTATTAACCAAAATAAATTTTAATATTTAGGTACTTGATTAATTAAGTATTTAAATGTATTCTTTTTACAAATATACATTTTCGTAGTAGCTGTGAAATATTCTTCATAGTTGTATTAGGCATCATTTTTACCATAACTAAGCGGGGCACGTAAAATTTCTATAACATTTCTTCAGAACCGTATTGTATTTTATCCCAATCCCAAACCGTATTTAATCCGAATTTCGAATAATATATATAGGTACACTGAAGGTAAAACAACAAGTGAGTCCAAAAATGTTCTCAGAGAAAATATTTTATCCGAAAGTTGGGTTACTTTTTAGATAAACTATAGGTACGTGTGCGTGTCTAACAACAAATATTTTTCGTGTGTTTTATTTTTATACAGAATAGTTTTCGGACAAATACTTTTCTAATAGAAAATTATTTTTCTCAAAATTATTTTATGCGGAAATATATAATTAGAAAAGTATTTTATACGAATTTACGCAAATAAGGGGAGATTCAGAGGAGACTGGAATACTTTTTCACACTTTTTTTTTAAAATTCTTACCAATTACTTATTATTGATAATTGATATTGTATACTATAATACTAGTATATCTATATTTTCTGATTGTTCATCTTATTTTATTTAATTGGTAATAATTTCGTAAATCGTGATTCAAAATTGCAATTGAACATAAAAAGATAAAACGATCGCGTTATGATATGTGAGGCAGGTACTTATTGTTTTGAAATGACACAATATAATTCTATAGAATTATTAGTTATAACTTTTAACTTATATTGTAGGTACCATCAAAGGCAAAAATAGGGGGGGGATTTAAATGGTTCTAATATTTCCAACATTATTTAAGTTTATTCAATTTCATTAATTTTTGTTTAAGTGTGCTTCAGCCCCACTCAAATCCCAAACACTATTCCCCCCTATGTACACCAGCACCAAACAAATGATAAACATTTGAAACAAATTATTAGTTATTTGTTACTGAAGTCCAAAGTGTAACAATAACTTGATAATTAATGTACCTACTAAGGAAATTAAAATATTTTTTTTTAGATATGTTTTTCAAATACTTTTAAACAATTTAACTTATATAGTTATATAATAACTATTATATATAACTTATATAATAACTTATTAGTTATTTACTAAAAATACATTGGCCAACATTTTGTATTTTTCATAGAATTTCCATTTATCTTTTACTGGCTTTACTTATCATCAGATAAGTATATAGGTACCATTTTTTCAAAGTACTCTATTCTCTGACACTGAATCACAAAATCTATAGGGGAAACGGTGGTTTAATGTATTTCATGAGAAAGTAAATCACAGACTAATAATAGTATACATTTTGCAATATTAAATTGTTCTTACGTTTAATTTTTTTCATATTTTTATCTTTGATTCTAAAAGAATTTAGGTTAAGGAATCTTACATATTTAGTATTTTGGTGAACAGTATGGCAGTGTTAAATTAACTATATAGTAGAGGTACTTACCCTTTTTATTTGAATATCTACAATGAGTTGTGTACAATTTGAATAAAACTAGGTTTCGAATGATAATTAATAGGTATGAAAAAAAAACTAAATTAATTATTTATGGTTATGGAAATGTATAGGTACACTATTACAATTATTATTAATATGATAATTTATTGTTGAATACTAAATAGATGTTAGTATATTACCATTACCAATATCATAAGGTTATTAACTATTTGACAATCGTTTGATTAATATAATATACACATATATATGGCTCACAGGTATTATCAGCACAGTATTATGTACCTATATAATAAAAAAAATACCATGATAAATACTAAATTTATGATTATATTAGAAATGATTTTCACCAGATTAAAATCTTCTAAAAAAAAAAAATATTAAATAATATTATGAATGTTTATTTTCATATTATCAATTATTTTTTATCGGTGCTCCATGCCTATGACCGCTATAACTGATAAGTTATCTAGAATACAGGTTGCTACCAGTTTTACCAATTACATCTTTTCCCATAATATATTTTTTCCATAGAAAAAATGTACTATGTGAAAATTAGTTTACTTTACATATTATGTTAGGTACCAAAAACTATTTTTTCCAATATCTTCACTACCAGTTGTAACCACAGAACTAAATATATTATGTATTTAGTTCAGTGGTTTTAACATTATAACATTTTCCCATGTTACATATTTTTACATATTTTCCCTATTCCTAACAAACTCTATTTCCAATGTCATATTAGTCCTAAAATCTAATTTCTTCTATATGGTAAAAGTAAACATTTTTTTGTAATATTTTTTATTTGTTTTATAATTACCTAACCTTTAAAAAATAAACTAGATTCAGTTATTTATTTGATTATTTGTATAAATAACTAAGAGAAAAACTTAGAAGAAAATTTGAGATACAATAAACTAAAGGGAATAGGTCTTACCTGTAAGGATATCTGAAAGGAAATAGAGATTATAATATATAATAATAATTATTCAAATTATTATTAATAGTTAAAATGTATTTTTGTAACTTAATCATTATTAATAATAACTATGTAGGTACATATAAATCCACAGTTTCGAAGATGCTATTAAACTATTATTATAATAATGTTATTGTCATTATAATATACCGAGTATCTTGGATACAATTGTATCTTGTATCTTGTATCTCGATACAATTATATGAAGTATCGAGTGTCTTGTATCACCGTACATTTTGTCAATGTATCGAGTATTTCATAAAATAATTTCATCATTAATGCAATACTTTGAAAAATTAATTTTGTTATGTGCATGGATCAGTTTAGACACCGTATAAACTATAAAAGTTGAACGGTGAATTTTTCGTTTAAATTGTTGATAATTTGAAATTATTTAATACTACAATTATTAATTATTATAGTATTTATAAATTTAAATTTGCCTCGCCTTTTACACATATACTGAACCATAGGTAGTCAAACAGTCGCGGTCAGTAGGCAGGCGAGTGGAAATAATCGTAAAAAATTAATTTTTCAAAGTATTGCATTAATGATGAAATTATTTTATGAAATACTCGATACATTGACAAAATGTATGGCGATACAAGACACTCGATACTTCATATTATAATTGTATCAAGATACAAGATACAATTGTTTCCAAGATACTAGGTATATTATAATGACAATAACATTATTATAATAATAGATTAATAGCATTTATCCATTTTTTTAGAATTTTTTTTACGAATATCAATAAAATTGTTGGGCCAAAAAACGTGAAAATGTAATAGAAGGCTCCTGATATATTGTTACATTATCAGTTGAAAATATTAAAAATACAAAGGCACAATTTTTTTTTATAAGCATTTAAAGTTGCAATTTTGACAAAATTTATCAAATTTAAAAAATAAAAATATTTTTTAGTTAAAAATTGTTAAGATGTTCAAATTGTACAGCTAAGGATTGAAAATTTAATACAAGACTTCATGTAAGTAGGTTATTCTGTAACCAAAAATCTCAAAAATATGAATACAATTTTTTTTTATGTTCAAATTTAGACGAAATTACATATTAAATATCCAAGAATAATGATTTTAGTTATTTTGTTGTAATTTTATATTATATATTATTAATTTTTATAGCTAAGGATTAAATATTTAAAACAAAGTTTCATGTAAATAGGCAAATCTATGGACACTAATACTAGTTAGTTTTAATTCATATTAACTTTGTAATTTAACTAGTTGATTTTAATGTGTAAAATAACTAACTAACTGTATGTATGTATATCTAACTAACTAAGTTAAAAATTTGATAAATTTCTGAAACTAATTTTTATTCTAACTTAGTAACTTTTTATATTAAAGTAATTTCGCTTTAACTAGTTGAAAAAAGTAACTTACTTGCCCAGCTTTGTAAATAGGTTATTTATAAATTACTTTACTTACAATAATGAATAAAATCATACCAAGTATATTTGGTAATATCATAGGCTGACAGACCGTCTTCGCTCAGAATCGTTTTTCTTATACAATGATATACCAGGTATATTATACCTGATATCGTTGAATTCCAATTTAACACAATCCATTACAGAGACGAGTGACTCACTTCTAACCTACTGTACAGCAGAGCGACGACATCCACTTCCCCACCTTTTTTTTTTTGTTTGAAAGTAAAATTATTATTATTTTCAAAGTCAAATAATAATAAAATGTATGCCTGATATTATATTATTCCCTCAAAAATATTGTCATTTATAATGACGTGGGTCTGAGGGTACACAAATTCTGAGCTGACATCCTCTTAACTCATGAATATAGTAATTAGTAATATACCCAGCCTTGAATTTTTTGAGTCTTATTCACACATCGCAATGGACTAATTTTATTATATTTAAAATAATGTAAATAAATAAATTTCAAAGAATCATAATAAGAATTAAGAATCATATGAAATATTTAGACGTTTATTTAGGTAGGTACGTCTTTTAAAAATTTGATGAATACCTATGTAAAAGGATAGTATATACTCTAGACTATATAGGTACATTAATATGGAGTAAACTTCAATTTTATAAAATGCATAGTTATTCAAACATTTTATTAATATACAAAAGTACGACTTTCTTTTTTTACATTAGGTAGGTAGGTTGTAGGTAGGTATTTTATAAAAAAATTGTTTTCATATTTTAATATTACATTTTTATAAATATTAGCAATAATCATTAATACGTGAGTACCTGGTGGCTGTTGGTATATTTCAAATGTACATTTTACATTCCAGAATATTTCCAAAATCCAGTAATTACAATCTTCACATTATCCAAAAACCAATTTAACCAATCTTTACTCATTCCAGTTGGAAGAAAATAGATATTGGATAAAATTGTTTATAGTAAAAAGACATTTTGGATCAATTGTATATTAGGAAATATAAATTTCGGGAGAAAGTAGTACAGTCTCCTAGAATACAACTTCATACACCCTTCATAATAACCATATACAATTGAACTATACAATAACCACGGTACATTATAGGTAGACTATAATCTACCGTGATAATAACTTATAAAGTTCAATGATAATAACAGATAATAATATTGAAATGGACTAGATGATAACCGTGATAAAACCTAGGCTATGTAGTAGGGTATGACAGTAAGTTGTAAGTTGTAACCGCAGTGAGGCCTGTTCGGCTGTACATATTAATATCTATAAGTTATAACACTACTACAACAGTAATATTTTTTGTCATTGGATTCTTTGGCACATATTATTATATAGTTATGTTATGGTTCAGCAGTTAAGAAATTTAACATTCTAGTCTATGATAGGATTTGGATCACAGATATATTAAAACATATTACCATTTATACACAAAATTTATAGTCTGTGCCTTGTAGTGTTAAATAACCTTCGATCATTACAAATATGATGTCTTTGAAGCTACTACAATCATTAGTGTCAAAAAATAAATTTTTTACCAAAACATTACTTAAACGGGAATATTATCGTCTTATCAATCGATCACAGTTTAAAAATTGCTCGCTTCGACATCAAATGAAATTCAACCCTTATGACAAGAACAACCTCAACATACTTAAGTTTAATATGTCTAAACAATTTTCTGTGTCTGATAATCTGTACTTACCCATTATTTTTATATTACGATTATACTTATACCAAGTGTAATTGAATATTAACACATAATTTGTTTTTGCTTTAGGACTGAAATAAATTTTGAACAAGCATGCAATGAAACGTTAGAATCATTATGTGAATATTTTGAACAAATTGTTGAAGATAATCCACTTCTTGAAAACCCTGATATTTTATTCAGCGTATGTATAATTTCAAATATAATATACATAATTGCAACTAATTTTTCAATCAAATATATTTATAATTTTTCTTATAAAATTTAATAGGATGGTGTATTAACAATTCAATTAGGTGAACCTTATGGCACGTATGTTATTAATCGACAGACACCAAATAAACAAATTTGGTTGAGTTCGCCAACAAGTGGTCCAAAACGATATGATTTTAATGGCACAACATGGATTTACAAACATGATGGTGTCAGCTTACATGAATTACTGACTTCTGAGCTATCTAAACAATTTTCATTTAATGTTAACTTTTCTAAATGCATATATAGTGGTATTTTAAGTAAATAGTTTAATTATATTAAATTGTTTATAATATTAAATAATTAAATAAATAACAATAAGTAAATATTACAAATCTTAGATTGAGTTGTTAAAATTAAAAAATATATATCTTTTTCAAATAGTTACTAATCAAGGGTTTTAAATATTGAGTACCTGATTTATTATCTCTTTCCATTTGAAAAACTTAGTAAATTTTACCTTGACAGTCAACCATTATTGTTGAATTACGAATATGGTAGGCAAAACTGAAAGAATCGAACATTTCCTAAAACTACCATAAATGTTTTATACTATGTGTTATTCATTCATTCTATAATGTAACTATTTAAAATAGAATACTCCTTACTAATTCTAATGCAATAATAATATAATCATTAATAATGTCCATGTTGACTTCTAAGGTTAGGTGTTCATGTAATAAGAAGTGAATTTATTAATGTGTCTTATTATTTTTTCTAATTTAATGTAATTTTTTAGAAATGTCTCAATGAGTTAACAATGTTGGCATCATGAAAAAGTGATTGTTGATCCTGAAAAAGTTATTGATATTAAGTCTTAAAAATTAAGCAAAGTTAACCTATATAGTTTTTAAATGATGAATAATTTTTTTTAAACATTAAAGAAAAAATAACATTTATTGTGATTAAACTTGAGGTGTTTATATTACATTTAAATATTGTAATAATGAAATTATTAAGCCCTAAATTAAAAAATAGATAAAAACGAAGTAGAACCAAATTAAAAATTCTAAGATTCTGATCATAATATTATGTAAGTTTGCAATGTGGATCAATAAAACTACATCCGTTATATTATACATGTTGTAAACATAGTCGTGTGCATACCTGCATTTTGGAGGTTCCCACAATATTTTTGGGCCCTTTTCTTAATTTGAGCACTCTCCTAACCAGACATGTACATAATACATATTTTATTAAATTATATTGTACAGATAAACATTACTTACATGTTTTATTTAACATACTAATACAATAGTTATAGACTTATAATAACATGCGCCTATCACTTAAATTATTTAACTCATTAAAAACTAAATTTACATTAGAGGCAATTTCTTGTTCCGTAAAACGTAAAATTAATGATTCCAAATGGTCTTGGGCAATGGTACTTCTTAATTTACTTTTCACAATATTTCCACGCAAATTTAAAATATTTTACGTTTTATTATTTTTCTACCCCGAAACATAATTTATTTATCCCATTATTTAAAAAATATATTTTAGTAACATCAGTTAAAATACGGTCCCATATATATGGTATAGGACTTAAATATTTTAGGGCCCCAATTAAATGTCCAGGGTGCCCAGGCACACACGGAACTCCCCGTGCACACGCCTATGGTCGTAAATCATAAAATAATGTACTGGTACTTAAAATAAAATGCCTTGAATATTGTAAAAGATACAGCAGTCTACTAATATTTGTAAATTATAAAATTAATTAATGTGTATGGGGAGGTACTACAATTATATTATCTATATTATAATATAATTAAATACAATTACTTACAAATTATGGCATTTTTATTTATGAACCAAGTTTTTATAACTTACTCATAATAAAGATTAGTGTAAAAAGTAATACCTTTTAATACCTAACGTTATTAAAAAATTAAATTACTTACTGTATTAGTTTTTATTTAATTGAATTTCTCAGGTAAATATACATAGAATTTATAGGCAAGAACAATATCATTATATAAGAAGTATAATGTACAATGTAAGATTTTAACTTTTAAGAAAATGCAAAGTATAAAACGTGTTCTTCCGTGAGGTAAGACATTGTAGCTTATGACAGTCAGTATAATATAACACCATAATATACTAATATAGTTTATTTAATTTATGGTAATAACTAATAGCACTAATAGCAGTAATATTGTTCTGTAGTAATAATAGGTATCTAAAAATATTTTAATATAATTGTTGATAGATTGCGCTAAGGTATTCGACTTACGATTAAAAAATAGTATAATCAAGGTGGATGTTATAGGGTTATATAATATACCTATATGACTATATATCCACCTAAATACTATAAAAATATTAATGTACTAATGTACTATGATATTATACTCTTGGTAAACTAAGGAAAATGGATTAGATACTTAATTCCTATTTATTACATTAGATACTATGATTTCTTTTTTCTAAGTTGTGCCTAATTATTAAGTGGTGACATCTTACATTTCAACATAGGTACCTACCAAATACCAATCATGTACAATGTACATTGTACGTACATATCTTCAGATGAAGCTTTTATTTTGATTAAGCACTACATAGAGATCCATGCAGGAGGCTGAGGAGGATTCAGCCCGACCTCTCTCTTATTGGCCATGTTAAAATATAAAAAAATACGAATTATTATTTATTTAGCATTGAAAAATTGAAACGTAAAATGCATATTAGGTACATTATGAATTATGACAGTATTATAATATTAAATACACTAATATACTACGAGGTATAAAGTGACTATTATATTACTATTTGCAATCATAGATGTGTAATGTATCGTATTGATTGCAAATTTTGTGAAATTATAAAAATAATTTGATTTAAAAGCATTTTTCGTATTTAGTTACTATATTATAGTGATTCATTCATCAATGAACGCTCATGTGTTTAAAAATTCACACTGTTTGATGACATTTCTAGACAATATTTTTACAAATTTTTACTGTTATATAGGTAGTGTTATTTGCCTTACTTTTTTAATGACAACATACATTTTTAATTTCATTAGATATTTTAGGAGTGTTTTAAATATCTATATATACGTACCTACAATAAAATCAAATTTTGAGATATAAGTTATGATAGTTATAACTTATAAGTTATAACTATTAACTTAAGTCATATAGCCATATAGGACTTGGATTTAGATGCACTTGTAATTTGCATTATTTTCATAGCTACGTGATGCACGTTTTTTAACATATACATATAAGACGTTTTTATTTTGCATTTTTTTGACAATTTTCAATTTTTAGATAATTTTTTTAAGGTATTTTAGAGTTTTGGGGACATTCTGGTTTTAAAAATTTTTATTTTAAGATTTTTGCTTAAAAAGTAACTTTATAACGTGCTAACACAGATTTTCGTTAATCGTGTATTATAAGGTACTCTTAGATTTACGGATTCGTACAAACGTATGACATACAAAAATCAAGATTAAATGTATATACTATAGAGTGACTACCTATGTAGAAGTATAAATGTATAATATTATAGTCTGTGTAAGTTTATTACCAAACACCATTTATATTATTTGTTATAAACATTTTAGATAGTATAAATTGTTTTTTTAAATGTATTAAACTTAAACTTTTAAAATTTAAAATTTATTTGGCGTACCTAATATCTTATATTTGTTTACTATTGCATTCTATAATTTGTTATAGACCTAGTTACCTATTAATTTTAATGTACTGTAGTTCCTGTAGGAATTAACTATATTAATATATTATTATGAATAAATATGTAGATTTTTTTTATTGAACACTATATGAGTATCTACTTCGTACTTGTATATCTTTAGGTAAGCTATTAGAACGATACTTATTTGTAGATGCCAATCAATTATCATTCATATTTTATACTGATTCCTCTGTGACAGTGTGACTTGCAGAGAGTTATTTGACTCTAACTCGGTGTAATTATTAATTGACCTCTAGCACTCAGAAATCAACACTATAAAGTATAATAATATTATACCTAGGTACTCTAAATACTCTAGTCATTTTATGGGGCTTTCCATGTTCCAGGTATAAATTGAGTCTACAGCGTTTCAGCGGCTGTATTAATGTATGTAAATAATATGCTAAATAAGTTTAAAGTAATGTTTATATTAAATTATTACATAATATAGTCATAAGCGTGCGCAGACCTTATTGGCAGGGGGGGCAAATTTTTTTCACCATCATGTGGAAATATTTTTTAGGAGAAGATATAAATAGGGTTACTTCATTAATATGACATTTATTCATCAATATCATCTGTATTACGTAATGTAAATTACATGTTTATGTACAAATATATGTTAATATTATAAAAACAAAAAGTTATAATAACTATAAAATACTGCAGTTGTTGAGTTGTATGATTATTTAGGATTTTAATTTTATAGCACCATTCTTCTCTCGGAGGGAGTTAATATTTTAAATTGTTGAATCACATCATCAACATTTATATTATATGCCAATTTCTGTTCAATGAACATTGTTAGTAGTCCATCTAGTCTGTCTTGTTGCATTGTACTACGTAACTTTGTTTTGACTAAGCTTAATTTTGAGAATGTTCGTTCACATGAACAACTAGTGACTGGAATAGTAACAAAAGTTTTTAAAGTTTTGAATATATTATTGAAAATAGTTTCTCTTCCACTGCCAATTTCTGTTAACCAACTTATCCATGTGTCACATTTTTTTTATCACTTTTAGGTAGATTGTTTGTGTGTTTAAGTAGATTCACTTCACTTTTTAACATTTTAGCTTCCAGGTTAAAAGTTTTTGTTAATATGGTGATATCATTGTCATCAACATTCAATTCTAATAAATTGGCAACGCTTTTTATCATATCCAAAGTTTCTTGGCTAAACCTAATATTAATACCATTAATCATCTGATCTAATGTTACATTATAAACTGTAATCCTCATTTCATCTGCCTTAGTATCCATGAAATGTTGTGTATTAGAAGAAATATCAACTTTATTTGAAACTTTCCTTTTCTTTACTAATGGAATCACAATTTCATTGACTTCACATACTTTTTCAACTTTTTTATAAATATTACCAAAAACAGATTCAGAATTTCTCATCGTTTCAAGTGACTTCTTTAATGACTCAACTAGTTCTATTGCAGTTAATAAATTAATATCTGATGTTTGTAAAAATGCACTAACTTTTAATATAGAACATAATATAGGGTCTAGCATTTCTAATGCAAATACAAATTCAAAAGTTTGCATTTGGTGAATTATACCTAAGCCTTTAGCACGAACATCTGGTTGTCTAGTAGATTCTGAAATTTCTTTAATGGCGATAAGTAAAGCTGAGTAATTTTCTTTCACTGTACTAACAGCTTCGTTACGGCAAGCCCATCGGGTAGTAGAAACAGATTTCAACGTTTTTAATTTTTAATTATTAATTGTTATCGTATTTATAATTTATATCAGTCACAAACTCTCGAACACGATTACCCAAGTGGCAAGTAATATTTATTTGCAAAAAAGTTCGGCCCGCAGGGGGGGCAGTTGCCCACCCTGCCCCCCCGTGCGCACGCCTATGAATATAGTAGTATATTGCTTTATTCTAAATTATTACACGTTCTATTAAATAATTGGGTGGAACTCGGGGGCGTAAACACAGTGGACTGCCTTTAAATCAAAGGAAAAAGAAAATTGATCAATTAAGAATTAAGATTAATACATTTATACATTATAAATTATAATTTAAAAGTTATTTTAAAAATTTTTATTTCTAATATATTTGAAGTTAAGTGTTTTTTTGCCGATTACCTACCTGCTGGCTGCTACCATACTATTTTTCATCGAGTGACGGTCTATTTTTTACGTATTGTGTTATTGGCATATCGCACCAAGTACACTGCGTATAACCCGTTCTGGAATGCCTATGTGCGACCGATTTTTTAAGTATGGCATTGGTTCTTAACCTTTTCTGGTTTATGGGCCTCTTTCAAGCATAAAATGTAACCACGAACTCCCCGAAAAAAAAACAGTACCTAGGTACTTACAATTTTGTATTGTTATTATTTTAATACTAATTACTACTTAGTTCATACATTGTTCTGAATAATCAACTCTAATCAAATTTAGGATACATATGAGTTTCAGTATGACATATTAGTTTCAGTATGACATTTGCGGTCGCACCTCGCTTTGTCCCGTTTAGTTGTTATCTTTTGAGGGGTGGAATCTGGTGTACGTTGTCGGAAACTTCACAGCTCACACCGAAGTATGAACGACCACACAATTTACCAAAATAATAAAATATAGGCAATAAAGTTCAATAAAGTTCACAATATAAAAATGTATAATATATTAATATTTAATATATATATTCAGTTTCTAAGTTTGTTTATGTTATGAGTTAGACCCCAGAGTAATCATCTACCGCAGACCCTCCAGGGCTCCATAGACCATCGGTTAAAAACTCACACACAGTATGGCATAGTGTAGTACTGTAGTCATAATGGTCGGAGGGGTCAAGGCGTCACGTATTAAGTTAGCTTTTATAAACACATTTTATTCTGCTCATACTGCTCATAGGATAAAGAATAAGAAGTATGCTGAACAGTGAACACGATCAGTGATTTCGTCCGAGTTCGCGCATGTGCATTGTGTTTTTGTGCAAACCAATACTGAATTGTATAAGAATAATATGATATTAGTTCTACATTATACATGTAACTATTTTGACGTCAGTTTGAGTTAATTGTTGGTTCCATACATAAACTTATAAACTTAGTTATGGTCGCATAGGTATATAAATTATAAATTATGCATTGGCCCCTCAAAAAATATACGCACTTTTATCATTAAACACTTATTCCTTACATTATGATTCAGCTAAATCTATCGAGAGTAGCGAAAATTGCCGACGGTATACAATAATAAATTTAGTAGGTATATTAAAATAACTAAGTATATACCTATAGTACCTATAATAATAGTACAATTTTTTTGACGTTCGTTATTCGTTGTCGTTTCACACTTGAAAAAATTACTGACCCAAATCCAGAAAAAAAATAGTTTTTATGATGACGTTATTCAAGATTATACTCATAAAATCTAGAAGAATACGAGTAGAGTTATGTTTTAAATAAAATTATATTTGTAATAGGTACTCACTTATTAAAATGGTTATAAATCAATTAATTCTCACGCCACTGACTGGGGTAGGTTTTCTTATAACTTTTAGTATGCATGACACAGTGACACTGGCACACTTACCCTACTACTAATAATTTCAGTATTTTACTCGAAAATTGCAAGATCCGAGCCAAGTGATTACCGCACAGGGCTTGAATTGGATATACTTACACCTTGTCTCACACATTTTTTTTTCTAATTAGCGAAGACCTACAACAGCCCACAGCCCACAACTCATTTAGTCATTCTCAACGTTATTGCCAATTGCGAAATACACCTCACTATTATAATAATCACTAATATCACATTATCACTATCTCTAGGTATACACAATAGTACAATACACGTACGTACACCCAGATGCATACGAAGGATATTTTACAATGGGGGAGGGGCTTGAATATTAGTTACTGATCTTTTTAGGGAAATTGGTATGCAAATACAATGTTTTTGCAAAATTGAATTCATTTTGGTAAGACGTTCATTAATTTACGTTGACGACAGTTGAAACTTAATAAATATTTTTTTTAAGTAACACAAATAAGGGCAATGGGGGGCTTCAGCCCTTTAGCATACCCCCTGCGTACGCCACTGCATACACCATTACATGATTATTAAATATTTATATTGAAAAAAAACGCTATGTGTATTATAAGGTACTGTAAATATTTATTATTGTAATATTGTAATAATATAATGTAATGAAATAGGTAGGTAATATACAGTTCTTAAAATTAGAAAATATGGATTTAATAGTTCTTAAAATTTATTTGATGAAAATAATGGATAACTATATATATTTTAAAAATTGATCTTATAACCGAAAAACCATTACTACTTGTACAAATTTACAGTAAAACGTTTTTTGAACTTACAGTTAAAAGGTAATTTGGCAAAATTATTTCTATATTTTGGGTCAATTTTAATATTAATCTACTTCAACATTTCAAACAATTTGAATTTAAGATCTATTCTCAGAACTATATACACAAACTGCAGAGAGTTACACCTTAAATGAAATAGAGTTGAACGATCATTATTTGTTAATAGTTGCCATTTTTTACGGGCAACAAAGTGCACGGGATTAGCTAGTTAAATTATTATATTTATACTCCTGAAGTACGCACATAAAATAAGTACGTAAAATATCAACATATCGTATTTTTTAAAATATGTATTGGGGCCTGGGGGGTTTGGAATAAATTAATTTGAATCGTGTCTATGAAAAACTTTTTTCAAAATGTTATTTTTATGAATTCTTATAGATAGGTATAAGTAAATCTTTAATAATTTAATATATATATAATTTTCATAATTTATTTCATGCGTTTAACTTCAATTAAAAATATCAATTTTAATTTGTCAGGTCTCTTTGTTACACGCTATATAATATATCCGCTTGCTGGAAAATCTGCAGGTTTCGTCAATCTGTATTGATTAAATCGCAGTTATCACCATCTGCTGTGGTCGTTATCGTACAATATTCAAACATACTTCATGGCATATCTTGGTCCAGTCGATAACTGTTTCTAGGCATCTTCTGGAGGTACTTCCTTCTCGGAGGTCGTTGTTTTCAAAAGTGCTCAGAAATTTGTCAAGGGTGGGGGGAGCACATTTTTGATGGGAGTATAATGTTGTATGAACATTATAGTACGTATAATGGAGGTCGTTGTTTTCAAAAGTGCTCAGAAATTTGTCAAGGGTGGGGGGAGCACATTTTTGATGGGAGTATAATGTTGTATGAACATTATAGTACGTATAATGGATTTCATATACCTATCATATGAATTTAATAATAGGTTCCTCACTTTCTCTAAGTTGTTTTTAGAGGACTCAGAGTCTATCTCCAACACTAAAATTCATATACCTAGTTGTCAGTTTCTACTAATCTCCTAAACCGGCTAAACCAAGTTTAATATCTTTTACAATTCTTGTATGGAAGGTTGTTCCTACAACCTACTACATATTCAAATCTTCGGTGTGATTCGTATGAATATTCAAATTTTTATGAATTTTTAACTACAAAATCATTAGTAAATGTAATAATTTATTAATCATTATCATTAATGATACATCAAAATAAATTTCCAAAAAATGAATTACAAACTATATAATTGTACTTAGCACGTGCCTACAAGTTACAACTTCCTGGCTACTGCTTTGTGCCTAATGCCTATTGATGGTTAGTGGTAGTCGGTATAGATGCCTGGTGTCTAATGTACACCGCGACCTGCCGTCTATACTTGGAGACTGCCTCAGTGCCTCCTTGCTCCTACTGCCTTATCACCGCGCACCACACATTTTTATAGAATCGATAAACATGCGGCGGGCAACCGCGCCAAGACTACGATGACGACGATCCTACGGTAATTTCGTTACGGTCGCAGCGCACGCACTGCAGTTCCCGGTTCGCTCGTCGAGGGACGTTGACTGGCTGGTAGGCGGGCGGTGGCCGGGGGACAGTGTACCGACGATCGTAGCGTTCGTCCGCGCACGATAATATTATTTCGTATTTTCCTCGACCTCGCGCGTTCGCCGCCGCCGCTGCAGTCGATCGCCCCGCGCCGCATGCATCGCAGTGTGCTACACCAGTTGCCCCGTCGCCGAGTGTAAAAGTTCGGACAGTCACGTTTTTTTTTTTTCAATAACAATATTCTAAACAATTTGGATTTTGTTTTTGTGGTCTTTTGTCCGTCGTTTTCGCCGCCGGACGCGTGTAAATGTGAGGGGGGAAAGAGTAAATAAATCAAAAAATAGTTAGCGCTCCGTTTTTTCTGGCGGGTCCTATCCGATTGCTTACTCGGTCATTCGTTTTTTTATTTTATTTTGTTTTTCCGTCCGTGATTCACGGTAAATAACACGCGCCCGTCCACGAAACCGGCGACCGAATAGTATCATTGCTGTCGTTGACCGCCGTCGACGACGATGAACAAGTGGTGGCTGACCACCGGCACAGCCGTGTTGCTGCTGCTCGTCGCCTGCGCAGCTGACGCAAAAAAAAAGTGGAAAGCAGACGAAGATTTTGAATTCGAAGAGGTACGTGCCTATTACTTATCGTTTGTTATTACATGTTTTAGTTTTATCGGTGACAACGTTCATGCAAACACCTTTCCGTACGTACAGTCGTTCGCATAGCGCTACTGAACGTTTTCGTAGACCTGACCGCGAGGTATTAGGAATACCTATATTACTATTTATAATAACTATCATTGGGATACACCGTGGTACATATTATTATTTATAGGCATATGCCTTTTGGTGATCGTACATAGTATATTGTACCCACGTCCCACATCCTGTATGACAGTAATATGTGTTTTTATGACGCGTAGTTTTACGGATTTTCGGCGAACCCGGGCCCATTGTACACGTGTAGACTGTACGGCGACTCCACCGAGTAGGAGGTATAATATAATAATATAATAGTGTTATGTTGCACGCGGCAGATCACACGGTGGTCGAGCGGCGGCGGCGGCGGGTCCAGGTGTTGTCCCGTGTGAGCTGCATCTCTTCTCTTTGTTAGGCGGTGCCCTATTATCATTGTAATACGCCTATACCCGTGTGTGTGTGTTTGTGTGTATTACCTATATATATTATATTATAATACTGTTGTATATTGTAATGCGGTACAGACACATCCGTATTTATAACGATAATCCCCGGTCACTATTTAGAAAGCCACACCGCCCGGCGGGGATTAAGTAAGGACGTGTTTGGTACTGGATTTTTTTTTCTTAGAAAAAAACAACAAAGTTTCCTCAATGTCTGTGCCAGGTACTGAGGACGACGATACCGTGCTACTATGCGTCTGTTGTCGATTGTAATGCGGTACAGAAACTTTTTAACCATGCCCTTTATTATTCACTATCGAAAGTCTATACGTACGATAAATGCCTATATATCTATGCGTCTATGGTCGACCTTGGCCCGAATACGAAATCCTTTTTAACCATTGCCCTTTATTATTTTTTTTTCGATACGTCTATACGTCGATAAATCTATAATCTATAATATAGACAATGTAGTAATTTATAGTATACACAATTCTCTTACCCTCCGTATACAGGCAAAATGCATTGGTCGTCTAACCTACTATCGATACGAAGACTTTTTCTGTTGACCCAACATGTGTCTTTTGACTGATAAACATCGTTATGAATAATCGATGTTAAAAACTATATCTGTACCTAAGCGCAAACCTTTATTTTTTTTTTTTACATGAAAAAAATGACCGCCTTCTAATTATTAGGTACACTATTTATGAGAAAATATATATTTTAAAATACGCGTATAACCTATACACTCACTAAACTTACAATATATATGTATTATTAAAAACCGGTTTCGTTGTATTTTGCTGCAAGTCGTAAACTGTTTACGTTATTATATGAGTTAACACGACGTGATTTACTAATTAGAAAATAGCAAATAAATTTATCACGTATATCTAATTATATGCTAAATTCAGTAGTAGTTATATCTCGAGTTATATACTATGGTATATTATATTTGTTTACTCAATTTCTAGGGTGTAGTGTACTGATTGAGATGTAATATCGTAATAATATTGTTTTCAATAGTAGGATGGATGTAGAAAAATAAAATAAAAATATTTATGTCTTATTAAAATGTCAGATTCAATGATTCTACACACCCATATCCTTCTAATGGAGTTATCACGCATTTTTTCAACGACAGTGTGGGTACAAATCATCATAAATACGTAGTGTTATTTATTTTGTGAATTTGTTTAACAACATAACGGTAATTTACTCAAAAACCAATGTCATCAGTAATTATAGGTTTATTTTTTAATGCACATTTTGGAAGACATAATGTATTTTAATTATTCTAATAGTAGTATGTGGTATCATAATATTTTGTACGTTATAAGTTTAATAAAAGTTATTAGTAGGTAGGTATTAAGATATAATTTGGATACTATTCATACTATCATACTCCAATAGTTTGTAATTATTACTAGACAATTGTATACTTTTATTACCTAGCTATTATTATAATATTTTAGTTCTCATTATGGTATGATTGTATGAATGGCCAAAACAAAATTCAGCATAATATAATAATCGGTTATTAAGGTTTCGGTGTTCGAACAATAATGTTTATTTTTTAACTCAGAATTTTGATAACCACTACACATTACCAAAATGTTAAAATTATTAATAATTTTGAAAAAGTGTTACATTTCGTTTAACCTTGAATCGGGGTGAAAAACAGTTCTTGATGTATGCGTGTACATAAGCTATCCGTACCGAAGTATAATTATTATAGTGGGAGTGAGAAAGAGTGAAGACACTAGGGACTGGTTTTTCGTAGTAACAGGTTTTCTAGAGACCTCACACACAAGCACTGTGCGTCGTTGTACTGTGTGGTGATTGTGTGTGTCAGTGTGCACGGCTAGAACGGAACAGGTCATCGCCGCCCCGGGCCATGCTTTATTAGTTCAAATAAAGCTATAAAAGGACGACAAAGACACCGGTCGAAGTCCTTTTGGCAGCCATAGTAGGTCCTCCGTGCCAACGCATAATATCTGTGGCGTACCCTTTTTTTGTCATTACGGTTTAATGTATTGAGTGAAAGACAGATAGAGACAGAAAAAGGTTGATATTATTCATTAACATACACACAGGAAAAAAAATTATCTCAACGTAAATATTCACAGGTGACGAATTGAAAATTAAAATTATTTATACTGAATCTTTAAATTATTGTTTAACTCGATTCAACAATCTTGTGTGAATTCGGTGTTTGTGACATTTTTGTACTTTCATAATATTGATTATTTAAATGATTTTAGGTAGGTACCTTACTAGCTCGTTTGAAATGTGGATTCGTTGATTAAAAGTGAAGGGTAAATAAGTAACGAAATAATTTCTCAAGTATTACGAGTCAATAGGTAAAAATTAACAGAGGTATATAGACTGATTACGTGTTAAAATAAGTTAAATATCTCAAAAAGGATCATCATGATTAAAAATAAATAATTACAACCGAGATTACAACGTAGATTCGTATGTAATCAAGAAGATAGTTACTGCTACTATTTTTTAGTCAACAAATTACTCGTTTTGTGCTCGTAAATTGTAACATATTCTTTACCCTATCTGACTACCTATGGCCGGGATTTACCCTATACCATATTTTAGTATGAAGTGTTATAAAAAAACCGTTAAATCATAATAATTTTTCATCAGTGTTCATGATTAAATGGGCGTGAAAAACATGTACGTTGACTAGGTGTACTTAAAATTCGAAAAAAATGTATGTACACCCCTTAAGGCAGAGTTCAACTATTATTTTTTATAAAATAATCTTATTGCCTTTTATTTAAACTTACAAATGTTTTGATTTCATATTTATCCTAGATAGAAGTTGGTACAATATTATTTCGTTATAAATCTGGTTAAAAACCATTAAAAAGTTTTACTTAAGAATCTCATTAAACTCTTACTTTATATCATTTGCCATTTTCAGAGTTATTTCCCTTGTTATTTCTTAAACCAAAGTGATATTTGTATTTATAACAGGTAGGTTGTGTCACCGTGTTGTACACTTATACCACATATTTCGTACGAATTATTTAAAGTTTGAATTTTGAAAATATTCTGAATGTTTTCTCAACTTAATATTTTAATTTTGGTAATGTACCTATCTATTTGTATTCGTATTTATTTAAATTAAAAATAAAAATAACATGTATTTTTTTGTTAGCGTTTAATGTATTTGTATTTTGTGCAATTTGTGGTATCTGTTTGTCACGCTTATTTATTATTTATATTGAAATAATATAGTTGCATTTCAAACAAATTTCTCTTTTTAATTTATAATATCTGTTTTAAATTATAAATGAGTTACCTATATTTTTAAATGATCTGTGAGGTTTAATAATTAGGTTGTAAGTAATGTACCTCTTTAGGTATCTCTTTTATTATTTACAATAGCAATTTTGGTGAAACTATATTTTTATACTTAAGCGAGTACTTAAGTAAGTTAACCACAATTTTTTTTTATAATATAGTGTTATTTATACAATTAGGTAGGTACAATTTACTTATTTACCCATATCAAAACAATATTTTATCAATCAACATTTTAAAATTTAGTGATATTTTGGATAATAATACAATATGACTTTTTTTGGAAAGTTCTGTAAATACCAGCCTTGTTACCTCCCCATCTATCCACTCTTAGAATACTACATTTAATTACATGTTAATTAATAGGTTAACTATAAAACTGTTAGGAATATAACTTGTCAGAACTAATAAATTTTTTTTATTATGAAGTTCAATGATCATTCTTTTGGAAAAATGTTCTGTCACTATAACAATGTTTCCTCGAATAATCGATCACTGTATAATATAGACAAGCGGGCATTTATTAACTTTGGTTTTTTGTTGGCGTTAAAATCTAAGGGGATCGATATAAAAAAATAATGGTGGGTAGCAGAAACAATGGTCATTATTGTCCTAATTTAAAAGAAAACAGTTAGGTTTATCGGCAAGGAGACGGAAAGGAAATTGGCTGAACCGGAGATTTGTCAGCGTCAACTGAAATGAAATAATAGAAGTCTTCAAGCTATTGCCTTGTTATTATTGTCGTACGTTTCAGAAAATAGAATGTTCTGACTGAGCGTAAATAAAAGTATCTTTTTCTGCTTTTTGTGGAAACTTTGAGACACCCTCGTAATGTTGTTTTACTCTAAATAATCGTGCTACTTTTGCACAATTAAATTCGAGATTAAATTCAAAGTTTTTTTTTCAAAATCACCCCTCAAAGTTAAATAAATTGACTAAGCATAAGTTTAAAAAAGTCGTTCTGCTTTACAGTAGGGTTCGAGTGAACTACGGAAACTGTATTGGATATGTTCAATTTGAATTTATCATCATAGCAAACGAAATTCGCCCGTGATTCTGATGGAAACGGTGTCAACCTCTATTTCTTTAAGGCTTATATTACCTACTATTATTAATATAGTACCTGCCTACTATTTTTTTTAAAAAAACCCATCGCACATATTACATTAGGTACATTATAGTTATTATAATATTATATCATAGGTAGGTTTATTATTGTTATTAATTTATAAGCCAATACACATCTTATGTGAATATACGTGTGAATACTATCGTTGTAATATAAATAACTTAAAATTAATCCAAATATTGTATACATCTTTTGGTGTACCTAAAGGCAATAATAATACATGTATCGCTGAAAAGTATCAATACGTCATAATACAAAATAACTATAAAGTTGTTATTTTACATTTTTTTTTTGTGTCTGTCATCACCTTTTGGGGCAGTAAGACTGCTTCGATTTTCTTCAAAGTATATATATTCTGATAGGAAAGTGAATCTAGTTGGTACTTTGGGGGGTCAAAAGTAAAAAATTCTTAATGGTTTTCAAATGCGAAGGGAAAAACAAAAGAAAAATTAAGAAAAAACTGGATTTTTTACGCAAAATCGTATAGGAATTAATAAAATAAGCATGATATAAATTTCAAGTATTTTCAGTTATTAGTTTTCGAATTACAGCAAAATAAGAAAATCGCTACATGAGAAATCGAGTGAATTTCCAATGTTGTAAAAATTTGAACTTCAAAAGCTCATAAAAATTTAATTTGACTTTCAGGTAGGCATTTTTTTTGAAAAAGTTAGGCAAACTTATGAAGAACCTTGAATTAAATTTTTAAATCTTAGATTTAAAATGAAAAATTTTCATGAGTTTCTATTGTTTCTAACTGAAAATAATTTGTACATTTTCTTGATTTTTATGTATTTGCTAAAATTTGAACTTTAAATGCTTATAAAAAAAAATTGTGACTCTAGATTTTTAATATTTTTCAAGTCATTGTAACAATATATTAGGATCCTTGTATTAAATTTTCAAGCTTTTTTACCTAACAAATAAAATTTTATTTATAAATAGATAATTTATTAATGTTAATTTAATTGACATTAATAGAAAAAAAACAAAAAAAAATAGGAAACTGAGTATGTCCGTAAACAGTTCAAAACAATTCAAAATATTTTGAAAATTTTATCGTTTGTAGAAAATGCTAATATAAACAACCAGTGAAAATATCATGTATTTGCGGTCATTTGTTTTAGAGTGATACCAAAATCCAAAATCAATTTTGCGTAAAAATTCCTGCTTTTTCATAATTTTTCACACATCATTGTGAAACCATCATATTCATCCATCCGCTTATTACCTTAAATTAACTCTTATATGTTTTTTTAACATATGTCAATAAGAAAATTTAATATGGTAATGTAAACGTATAAATTAAACATCAAACATCTAATATATAGTAAATGGCGAGGTAAATAGTTATAAATATAATAATTGCACTTATATAAATATAATGTCCTCTGAGTTATATTCA
Source organism: Nasonovia ribisnigri (assembly GCA_027563435.1). Taxonomy (NCBI): domain Eukaryota; kingdom Metazoa; phylum Arthropoda; class Insecta; order Hemiptera; family Aphididae; genus Nasonovia; species Nasonovia ribisnigri. Next base: position 12,000 of record JANEHU010002298.1, on the reverse strand, counting down.
AATTGTTGATTTAAAAAATTAAAATTAAACTTTCACCACTAATACATACATTTCGATTAGGTATTATTATAATTTCTTTGATAATACTAGTCCGGATATATATCGGGTACATATAATAATATAATCACTAATCAGTGTTTGACTTGGAAAAGAAATTGTAGAGATACTTTGATATCACAAAATATATTTGTGTCCTTAGCTAAAATACCTTATAAAACCGTAGAGGGCTTCTTCCCCACGCCCTCTTTACTATAGGCATTCCAATAAATCATATTATTACCAAAAAAACAACAAGCCGTTCATAACTTATTAAATTTAAATTTAAATCTTCATCTATAGGCGTACGTAGGTGGTAGACAATTGAGGTAACAATATTGCCGTACCGGTGTTTTTTTAAAATTAATTAATAATAAAGTATATGGTTTCAATTAAGTTGGTTGTTTATAATTATATATAATTATGGTGTATATTTTTATCTAAAATATCAAAAATCAGTATATTTTTATCTAAAATATCAAAAATCAGTCCTAAGTTCTAATTATAACGAAATATTATAAGGGCCAAGCCAAGACAAAGCTGACGCTGCAGGTGATTCCCAGAATTTAAATGGAATTAACAAAATATCAACATTTATCAATGTTTATTAAACTTAATTTGATTAACTCCATAGTTGAAAATATTTTTCATGTATAGAATTGTCTAATTATCTTTTAGAATAAATACACTTATATTTTTTTTATTACTCGTGATTCCTGCAGGGTTATAGATCTATCTAGTATCTACAACCGTGGTTACTTATTTATAACGTATACTCAAATATTAAACTTAATTATTACATTATTATTATGTATTAAATATCAATAATTATTAATTAGTTACACACATTTTGTAAAAAGAACTTGAAAAAATAAAGTATCGTCCTATCGTAGCGCCCTATTTAAAAAAGTAGGTGTATAATATACATTTAAATATCTAAACATTTATTCATTTCAGGTACCATCCAAGCACTGAATAAATTTATACCTATATTAAACTTTAAGTTAAATATTTCTAAAATATTACAAATTATTTATGAAATACGTAGGTATTTAAAGCATTGCAGGATAGGGAGTAGGGACCAGTAATATTAATAGTGAGATCGTATACCAATGTACTTCAATACTTCGTTAATGAGATGACATTGACCGTGATTGAAACGAAGGTTGAGGAAGGGTGTTGTTTATTACTGAATGGTTTTCATGGTCTTTTTCTGACACGGTATATTTTTTATTACTATTACTATTGTCAGCATGCCAAACACGAACATTTTTCTTCATATGGATTATTTGACGTGACATAAATTCTCGTTTTTACTTGTTGTTTGGACTAGGAAAACAAATAATAAATACTTATTATGCATTGTAAAAATTAAATTATGCTCAACTTCAGACATTATGGTTTGTTGATAAATTTCCTATATCGCTAATTTATCGACTAAACTAACCTTTTTCATTTTTTTCCTATAAATTATATTAACAAATTGACAAATTTATCTTTTATATCTATCTATATTAACAAAGAAATTAATTTGAATAAGTTTATTATACTGATAATTGATGTAACGAATGGAACGTCAGTTTGTTATTATGAGTTTCAAATGGGATAGAAGTAATGGTCTGATACTCTGATCATGTATAAAAGTAAAAGGCGAGGTAAAATGTTATACGATAGGTATAGTATATAAAATGTCTAAATAGTCTTAGTGGAAAACTTCGAAAATCGAACCAATTCGATATAAAAAAAGATGAGGAGGATTTAGTTTCTTGGCTAACTTTCAAAAACAGTGGAATTGGACTCATTATTTATATCCTCCGTTTTACTTTTATCAGATAAATAGCATATTATATTAAACTACTGCAGTAAATCAACATTTTGTTTCTAAACCACTTATTTTTTGTCCTAAACTGAAATAGTAAATTCTAATCAATTATGATTAAATATTGAAAATGTTAATAAAATTGATTTTATTCTTTGACATTTGCAAATAAGTTATATTACTAATATCTAACTACTAAACTTGATAAGAACTAAATAAATTATATATTGTAAGACGTAGGTTTGTTATGTATAATATTAATTTGTGTTTTTTAATATACTAATAAACAACACACTTGTGTTTGGCCTTTAGCCTGGCTGATTATATATATAAAAAAATAGTAATTACTTAATAATAAATTATCAATTAACACAATGTAGAAGAATTGTCTAATACCTAAATTAAATAACGTACATTTTAATATACGTAATTATGAAATATGTATGAATTTATAAGATCTTTTTTTAAATTATATTATCTATTATTAAAATTATACGTAATATAATATATTATAACAGAGTTCAGAAAAGGAATACAGCCATACAGGTGCCAAACCGAGTTATTTTTATCCTCCTGGTTTTCTTGAAAAAAGTAATTTGATTGCATGTCATGCCACGGAGATTATTTTTATAAACTGTAAAATTGTTTTTATTTCTTATTTAATTATAAAATAATTTATTGTAATTAATAACAACAACACATTCTAGATATAGGAAATAGGTAGGTACCATATTCAATATATAACATAATGTATCAAAACAAATGTCTGTCGGTTATCATCTTTATATATTAAATATTTTAAACATAGGTATCATTTATTTTGAAAGTATTGTCTTTCCAAAATATTATTAAATATCATAAGGCATAATATGCTTGTAATAATAGGTACATAATATCGACAATACTTTTTCTCTGGGTATAATAATAATAATAACCCAAGTATTAAAATAATAACAACCCTTCTTTTATAAAGTTTTTGTAGTACCTAGGTATTTTATATTTTAGTTTTCAAATTTAAATGCACACGATAGTCTTGTATTAAAAGATTCTCTTGTAATAATTTAGACCTCTTCTTTTTGAATTTGGTACTAAGTTATTTCATAATAGTTTTAGTTGTAAAATTGACTGGTGAAAATATGAAATAGGTAGTAGTTTTCTATATTTCCCAGTCAATGTCGATGTAGCGCCCATAGTTGTCAATAGGTTTATATTTATATTTACTAATTTAGTTATATACTGTATTTATATATTTATATATATTACTAAATGTTTTATCTTAGAATCGAATATGATGATTTATTATTGTTTCCAAATTTGTATTAGGTAGTAATATGATTTGCTTTGGAGTGAGCAAAGCCGAACCAACATTATCTCAGTTACGGCAATAAGTCTATTTTATTTTGTTATCTTTACTTTTTTTTAAAACACACTTCCACTTTTTTAACGTTTAAGCAAATTCTTGAATATTGATTCATTTTTTAGATAATTATATTTGGTTGTCTCCTTTTCCGTAATGTTTGGGATGAACCATTTGTGTACACCATCAATATTGCACTCTCATGCTTCTCATGCTTCTCATGCTTCTCATACGTTGTTATTGAATATTGATTGCGTTTCTAAGAAAAGGAGTAGGGATATAATATTTTAGGTAAAAGACTGTAAGATAATAAAATGTTCTTATTGTAATCGTGTATACACATGTCGATAATAAAATAAAATAATATATAAAAAAGTATCACGACGAAAAGTTTTATTTTAAAAAGTTTTCTATTTTAAAAAATTGAAAGCTATATTTACTTCTGAAAGTAAAATAAGAAAGAATATTCTATGCCACATGAATTGTATTTCTCGTGTACACGCTGTTTTTATTTTTCCCTAGAGTATTTTGCTCGACCACTTTTTGAACATACTCTAGGAACATACGCTATTGTGTTTTTTTATATATAATATATTAAGTCGTTATCATCTCTCATGAAATTGAGAAAGAAAAATATAACAATTGGATGATTTGAATGGAAATGAATGGACATCTTTTTTATGAGCTCTCGAATAGTATTTTGTTGTTGACGTATGACACCCTTTGTATTTTCAGTTTGGCGACCAAAAATACCAAGGTCAAAACTTGTCTTAACAATTATTTTATTGTTTTTGCCAATGTTCTCGACGGTCAAATATGTGCTAAAACTTAGGTATTACTATAAACATAAAAATGTAATGCGGTAAAACAGTTTGATGACGAGGTGAGATATTTTATTTTGTTATGGATCCGTTGCCCATCGCAGGTTGTTCCTCACAGTCGTTCACTGTGGGTGTCTAATAACATATTATAATACTTTATATACGATCAGACGTACTGAAGCTGCAGGTGGTTTGGTGTATACTAAAATAATATACTATACATCACTCATTATATATGTGTATTATATTGTTATCGTAGAAGATTGTGTATTGTATCGTGGACCCCGTCGTGCATTGTGTACTATAGTTTAATCAGGGAAAAGTAGTAAAGTTCACGATCATGATTTTTAAAGATTATTTTGTTAAAATGAAAATCTATCTTATGCTTATTCTTCTGTACTTATATGTACACAGTGCATACCTAAAACCTACGTCATAAAGAGCCCATTTAACAACAATAATGTAACAATAAAAATGAAATAACGATTGGTTTTAGTTTTACGTTAAAAACATGATTTCAAAATTCAATAATTCCTATGGTGATTATTTTTGAAATGTATATTTTTAGTATAAGTAAATGTGGCTATATAGGTGTTTTATAAAGTAAAAATTAGTTGATTATCTGAATTAAATACTTCTATAGTTATTACAAATTACAATAAAAACTATAACATTTCAGCCTTAACATTAAGGGTTTACGGCAGAGGCCAATAACTCAGAAGTATAGGTAATTAAAAAAGAGATAAAAAAGCTTCTTACTCAAATTAAATAAAAATAAACATCTATTTTTTTTAAAAATATTTTTATATAAAAAAGTGTTGTTAAAAATGATACACATGATAGTTCTGACTTTATGAGTTAAAAGTAAATTTTTTTAAAGCTATATGACTAATTGTTAATATATAATAATCAATTAAATAATAATCTTTATTTTAAAAAATTGAATAATACTATAAAAAAGTGAGTTCTATCTCGTCGGGCATCATGGATATTTAGGAAAGCAACATAATTATGTATAGTTTTTAATTATTGCTTACATGGTATATGCTTATACCGTGGTACCGTATGTATATATGTATGTATGTAATATGTACATAATATCACTTATTTAATGAAAAATTGATAAAATTTAAAAATTAAAGTACTAAGTCTAAAGACTTTATTATTATATCACACGTTAAAATTATATTTTTAAATACTCAATACAATGATTAAAGAACTATTACAATACCAACTAGGTATTTGATACTTTTCAGAAGAATATCGGGATCAAGATAGATGTATGGTTTTATACAGTTATTCTATTCGATACTGGCCATCTCTGGACTTCAAATTGTACTTATATTAATCCATCAAAAGGCTCTTTAAAACTAAACTGTATTTTTTATTTGACGAACTGATGAATATTTTAAATTAATTTAATTTGAGAATTATAAAAGTTTTTGAAGAAAACAAAGAATTAATTTGTTCAATAAAGTCAGAATCAGCTCTAAGGAAATTCTGTGTCACTTCTTCTGATCACAATCTCTAATGGAAAGCAAATATAATCGATATAACTTACAACACCGTTTTAATCCGGCTTTATTTACTCAGAATGGAAAACGCGAGTTATCTGTATAACATATACGTTTGTAATGAACGATGGTATTTATCCTAGTAATTTACTCAAACGAAGAAAACTCGAATAAACCGCTGAGTATAAAATTTTTCAGGATATGTTGTGTGATGTTCTTGAGTGTTTTTTTGCTAATAAACGTTTACTAACGTGTTCATCTAATCAAGTTAAATATAAATATTGACATTTCAAAACAAACACTAAATATCTACATTTTCTTGTATTACGCTATAACATACGTTTTTTTTTTTAAATTTAAAATTTGTTTTACAATTAGTTTCAACAATTGAACATACACGATACACGTTAAATATGTATAGGTAGGTAAATACATAATTTATATATGTTAAATATTCAGAAGGTAACATATTTTCTTATCAATAATTTTCTTCTTTCCCTCAGTTCCGTTAATCATTGGTCGCCACTCAAGTCGTTATATCTGTTTTACTACTGACTATAGGTATACTATAAAAACTATTTTTTGTAATTTAGTACATTCTAAATTTTTATTTTACAATGAAATTTCAAATTAGTAGTTATTTCATATTTTTATATTATTTAATATATTTTACGTATTATATTCACGACAAATTTATCTCGTTTAATTTGTTTTAATTCATGAATTTAATGAATCCCCTAATTTATTAATCGTTGAAATATTTTAACTAGAAAATATCTAACTAAAAGTATAAATTGAAATTAGATATTTACTGACATTTTGAAATGCATTAATTTTTATTTTTATTAAATACTCATTGTTGGTACGTACATAATCCCCATCGCTGTGATTTAAAAACATAAGTTTTAATTTTTTGAAAGAATCTATTAAATAGGTACAATTGATAATAATGTTCTGAACATAAATTTATAAAGGTCTTCAAACAGTTGATGGTTCTAGGTACTAAAATTAACTAAAAGGTAACCAAATTTAATTTGTAAATAAACATTACTAATAATCACTATTTAATCATGAATTCAAGTATTTAATAATAATCAATTGTTGTTTTTAAATATCTATTATTATGTCCCTTTACTAAAATATATGAATAGAACTAAATGCTTGATCACATAATAGTGTACCTAGGTACCTAAATTTGACACTTTGAGTAAGTGTTTCTCTAATCATATTAAAAGGAGATTTTTCTGTACTAGGTAGGTATAGTAAACTTTATGATTTTAATAAGTCTTTTGACTAAGTGCCAAATTATGTATATAATATTTATGTGTAATATGTTAAACATTAAATATAACATTATTATACATTTAAGTGATCGTTTAGATAAATAAAAAAAAAATTATAATATTTTAATAGGAATAGAAAATAGTGGTACATATTAACACTAGTGGTATTACTCGTCGTTACCCGGGGGTAAATAAAATAAAATTTAACTTAATCACCTGCGGTGGATTATAGTACCTAGTAATAACTAATAAGTAATTTATTTTTGCGTATAACTAATCGCAAACACAAAAAAACTAATATGTGGTTATAATTTTAATATTATTAATTGGTAGTGGATAAGCTACCCTAAAATAACAGGTTAAATGATTATATTTTAACTTTCCTCGAATCGTAAAAAACGGAGTGCTTTTTTTAAATTCTATACTTGGCCATACATCACTTTTCACTTTTCCTTTTATATATATAATAGCTGTAAACCTATGGCTTCTATTATAATACTATTACGATTTAGGATTCTTAATAATATGTGTGCAAAATTTGGTACTAAATTACTGGTCAAAAACTAGATTTTCAAATGCATCATTTAGATATATATTCAGATTACCTATTACCCAACTAATAATATCTGTATTAGCCAACTATCTATTACAACTATAATCTATATATCTATAATTTCCAGTTTGCTGCTGTTGAAATATTCTCAATTACTTTTTGTCAAAATCGGTTGAGTATTTTTTTAGTATATAAACCTCAAACATACTGTTATAAATAATGACTGTTACTCAATTTTACGTCTATCTAGAATAGTTATTGGCATAAATGACAAAATATAAAACAATACAGACAATAATTATATTCAATCATACTAACTATTTTATTATCAACCAATGAAACCCCTATAAATTTCAATCTTTTTATCGAGCATAAAAATTGTTATCAACACTAAAAAATTAAAACGAAAACTATTCAAACATTTTAAATGCTTATAAATAGCTTAAAATTAAATACTTTCAAAATTGTATAGTGTATAGTGTAGCCAGTGTAGGTATAGAAATTTAATTGTCACAAATATAAATTATTTTTCAAGTTCAAAAAAAGTATTTTTTTATTCATTAAAAATTACTATTCAGAATACGTATTTGAATTATTTTTTCAAAAAGTATTTAAAATAGTATTTGACTACATTTATTCGAATACTTTAAAGTACTAAAAAAAAACTAAAGTAAGTACCTAGAACATTTTTAATTGCAAAAATACAGCTAAAATATTTTGAATATATTGTTTTATATTTTTGCCGACTTGTAATATGTCTAGGAAATGTTTATAATGAATATTTGGTATAAATATCAAATCACTGCTGTTATTTAACAATAATACATTTTGTCAAAAAATGATTTCGCGTAAATATACCCGTTTTTCGTTTTTATTTTTTTTCGTTATTTTAGAAATGAACTCCAAATTTTGACTTTTGGCTTCCACCAACTATATCCAATGTGCTACACCAGAAACTACCTTCAAAGTGGAAAATTGAAGTATTTTTACTGCTCAAAAAGGGCGATGACACACAAAAAAATACCACATTATTGTAAGACCAATACATTAATCACTCCGTTCAGAATCTAAAATACATTTTTAATTTTATTAGTTTCATTATTTTGAAGTGAAAATGAAACTAGTCTTGAAAGTTGTAGGTAATGGTGCTTCTTTATAATATTAGTATAATTTGTCGCCTCTAAATTATTATTTATATTAGAGGGTTGTACCTAGATTAGGTTTATCCTAATCTTATAAACCAGATTTACATCAGATTTATTATACACGCGTTTACTTCAATTTTCCTTGGGCTTTCACGAATCAAGATTCTTTTTATTAGTGGAAACCACTTTTAGGGTTATAACTCTGATTATAACAATAGTATATGTATTTGTATTGTTGTTTATTAGTATACTGATTACTAACTAATAATAAGTTATTTGTTAGATATTAGTATTAGTTACACTAGTATCATAATAATCGTATTATGTGTATTTGTTTAAGAACATTAGCTGTGTTTTCTCGTTGGCTGTTTATGATATTTACATTTTTTAAGTATTAATAATAAGTTTTAATAATTCCCATGACTATAGATTAAAAATAAAAATATTGTAAAAGCAAACGAGAAAACACAGATTTAATGTTTCTTATTTTTAAGTTTGGCAATAAGTCAATTCACTTATTAAAGGTCACTACACAAAATTGGAATTGATTAACTCAAATATGCTATGATATTTTGTACGTTTGTAAGACGGAAACAACACATCAGGTGTGACGTCCTCCTAAAGTGCTAGTACTAAAACCATTGAGTATAATTTTTGAGCGTTACTGTCAAACGTATTGGATCGCTGCAAAATCAGCCGTCGTGTGTAAGAGGATTCGAAGGAGTCCGCTGGATTATCTTTGAGAGTATATACACAGAAATACACAGCTTTAATGAAATGCACCTACAAATTTAATATTGTTACTATTATTATAATACTGGTAATGATAATAGATAATAACAATAACGAACCCTCGTCCGTCGTTCGAGGACATAATATTATAACCACCAGCCCCCACCCCCGCTCATATTCGATCGAACCAGCTCGCGACGTGTAGAGGTGGAGGAGCGGCGCCACTGTATTGTAGTAACTGTCGGTCGGTGGCGATTTTCGAACGACGCGGTTGCAAGACGAAGCTATATAGTTATCGGCGACGACTGCGATATGTGACGCGTATAATATACGTAGCTTGAAGCGTTTAATGCGGGGGCAGTGGCGACGGCGGAAAGGAAAATATTATTATATAGAGAAAAGAAAGAATAAAAAAACGATATTCCGAGCGAAGAGTAGAAGAGGACGGTCTTTGGATTTATTACACACATTTAAACGTCGGCGGTCGTCCCGTCGTCGCTGTCGGTCTATTGGAGACGACGCGCGAGTACCACGGTCGGTCGGCAGGCAGTGGCGGCAGTGGCTTCAGGTCGCGCGCGTGCGCGTGTGTGTCTGTGTGTGCATTATAAACGTCGGGCGCCGCTGTTGTGTGTGCCGCCGTCGTAGCGTGTTTATACGGCGTGCGCAGGCACGTAGTCAGAAAATATTCACTAGGTGGGCCAATGTTAGATGGGCCCCCTACCTAAATATACTACCTTGTAGGGGTGGTGGACCCCCTACCTTATTATATTATAAAAAGGTAGTTATCAGTATACCATTACTATAAATATAAAAGTATATAACCTAATAATATCATTTCATTATGCCAATAATAATAAGTGTAATAAAAAAAATTTGATAAAATACATAAATAAAAACCAAATACAAATAATGTTTTTAATAATAATAATAAAATTCAAATATTTAATATATAGACATAATTTTTCAATTAAATACTATAAATATAATTCAAATTCTAATATAAAAGTATTTTTCTATTTTTATGTTTTATAGAGAATCTATTGACAAATTCATCTAGGTCCAAACTTTTGGCAATTTTTTAGATTCTGAGCGAAGCGATGAATGTATTGGTTTTACAATGATGTGTGTTTTTTTTTTTATTTTTGTGTCTGTCATCACGTTTTAGGACAGAAAAAATGCTTCGATTTTCTTCAATAGTACCTTTTCTGATAGGAAAGTGAATCTAGTTGGTACTTTGGGGGTCAAAAGTCAAAATTTCCCAGTAGTTTTCATGAGCGCCTGGAAAAACAAATGAAAAATTATGGGAAAAACGGGAATTTTTACGGAAAACCAATTTTCGACAAAATCGATTTTGGTTTTGGTATAACTCTAAAAGAAATGACCGTAGAGACATGAAATTTTGACCGAAAGTTTATATAAGCATTTTCTACACACCATATCATTTTCAAAATATTCTGACTTATTTTGAGCTGTTAACGGACATTTTCAGTTTCCAATTTTTTTAGTTTTTTTCTATAAATGTCAATAAAATTTTATTTGTTGGGTAAAAAATCTTGAAAATTTAATAGTAAGCTTCTAATATATAGTTTCAAAGGCAGATGAAAAATATTGAAAATCCGTAGTCACAATTTTTATTTATATGTAATCAAAGTTCAAATTTTGACAAAATACGTAAAAACGACGAAAATGTGCAATTTATTTTGAGTTAGAAATTCATAAAAATTTTCTTTTTAAATCTAAGATTTGAAAATGTAATACAAGATTCCTCATAAGTTTGCCTAATTTTATCAATAAAAAAAGTTTAAAAGCAAGTCATAATAAATTTTTATGAGCATTTTAAGTTCAAATTTGTACAAGATTAGATATTCACTCGATTTCTCATGTAGCGATTTTCTTATTTTGTTGCAATTCAAAACAAATAACTGTAGATGCATGAAAATTTCACTGAATGTTTATATAAGCTATTTCTATACACCATTCAATTTTGAAAATATTTTGATTTGTTTTGAGCTGTTTACAGACATTTTAGTTTTCAATTTTTTTAGTTTTTTTTTTTATAATTGTCAATAAAATTTTATTTGGTGGGTCAAAAAGTCTGAAAATTTAATACAAGCTTTTTTATATATTGTTACAATATCAGTTGAAAAATTTTAAAAATACATAGGCACGATTTTTTTTTATAAGCATTTAAAGTTCGAATTTTGACAAAATTTATCGAAATCTCGAAAATTATAAATAATTGTAATTAAAAAATTATAAAATGTTCAGTTTTTATAACTAAGTGTTGAAAATTTAAAACAAAAATAAATAAATCATACTGTAACCAAAAAATCTAAAAAATATATCAACATATTTATTTTTTACAGACATTTTAATTTCAAATTTAGACAAAATTTCATATTTAAACCAAGAATAATGATTTTAGTTATTTTGATATAATTTAAAAATATTATTTGTTGGTATATGAAACTTTTAGAATATATTGTTATATTTATATACACGCAATGGCATTTTAAAATATAATTTTTTTGAGAAAAATGAATTTAACCAACTATAGTAAATAGTAAATACTAATGCCTATAATACTAAAATGAATTACTTTATTCACAATAATATCATCAAATACATTTAGACTTAGTAAGATATTATAGACTGACTGACCGTCTTCGCTCAGAATCGTTTTCCTTATTCAATGATATTATATCATTGGATAAAAATCTAACACAATCCATTACAGTGG